>JANTPZ010003813.1:0-26654 GCA_025593235.1 Vachellia pachyceras
TTCCCTTGTAATTTTTGTATTAGCAAGTTGAGCACCTAGAGTTAAGGGGTGTCAACTTGAGGGGGTGTTGGAAATATGTGAGTTAGTTAAAGTGATTAGTGTTAATCACTTAATTAGTTAATGACCCAAAAGTCTATATAAAGGGTCACAATATAATGATTTGAGTGTGAGATTAAAATGATCTTCACCAAAAGGTGAGAGGATGGAGATTCCCCACCAAAATGTAAAGAAGGGGAGGGTAACTTGGTTCTCCCACTTCAAGAATCCCCAAAAAGGGGTTAGTTCATCTCCCTCAAAGAGGGAAGATAATTGTTCTACCCAAAAGGGTTTATGATAATACATTCAATTTCTTCTTTCACTTCTCAATCTATCCTTGTTTTCAATACTTTCAACAGTAAGCATCACCCTCCTTCTTCAAATCAAAAGCAGGTTCACAGCAGGGTATAAATAACATTAAAGACAACATGTTTCAGTTAGGAGTATCCACATACAAGGAACCCTCATTATTTTGACAGCAACGATACTTGGAATTTTATATGAAATCCATGAATGAATGTTGTTAATTAGTCTGAGACAAGAACTCACTAAAGACGTTTCTTGTTTCAAGCACACAATGAATTGCTTATTTCCTGGTGGGCGACGATTTTTATTGCATTAATTCAAGAAGATCACTTATGTCAGCACTACTCAGCTGATCATGTCACCACGCTTCTTCCCTCCTACGATACCTCATCAATATAATAAAACATGTGGACCATTATAGCCGTCTAGGGACTGAAAACACCAATCTCTTAAGATACCAAAATTAGAATGATGAGATGTGGTGACAAGCAAAAATTGTATTATCATTTTTTTAACGTACTCACTGTATGAAGAAAGCCGGAAGATTCCTTCGTGATCCCTGAGCTGAGGACATAATAGTCTCATGCAGAAAATAGAACCACGTACGCCAGCCACTTGACACGGGTTTCGCATTGTCCAATCACCCCTCACTGCTTAAGAGAATCATGCTCCTTCCTCAAATCACGTCCAGGTTCCATCACCTGAAAGGCCTCCTCGCTCTGCTCTGCTTCTACGTATGATTTGCATTTTCTTCTCTCGTGGCGGACACACATATGAAACCGACAGCCAAAATAGATCTCTCTCTCTCTCTCTCACACGCACAAACTTACCCAAATTTTGAAACCTCTTGATTTTGATTTCTCTAATGGCGCTTGCCGCTTCATCTTCTTCAACTGCTATTTCAACTTCTGGTTTTTCTCGTTTGGTTTCCTCGGCCGAGCCTAAAGGTAAATTAGTTTCTACTTGGGCTATCAAACATTATTCGAATTTAGTTCAAGTGTTCGGTTAATGCTGGGGACTAATGATGTTTTCTTATTTCAGCTCCATCAATTTGTTTGTTTAAAGTTTCTGAGAAATCTCATGCTTCTTCCCGAATCTTGAGTTTGTCTCAAAGATGGTGTGCTTTGAATTCCATAAACGCTGAAACTCCGCGGAAGGATTCATTTGCTCCTCTTGCAGCTAGCACCGTTGCTCCTGGTTTGCCTTTTTTTAAAAAAAAAAAATTTATCCTCTTTGCTTTTCGACTTTGTCTTTTGATTTCCCATTGAGCGGAGCCAATTTAAAAAAGGTGGTGATGTTCTGAGGGCGATTCTTCTGATTATGCAGAGGTTTTCGAAAAAGAAGAGGAAGATCATGAGAAATTGGCAGGAGACCTTAATAACGCTTCCCCTCTTGAAATAATAGATAAAGCCCTGGAGAAATTCGGCAACGACATTGCTAGTGCCTTCAGGTAGGCATTAGAAATGAATAAGTGGCTAAGCTATTAGCTTATAGTTAGTGTCTTTTCGTTAAGATTGTCCTTGTAAGGATCTTATTAGTGCTATTTTTGTGAGAGAAGCTTCATTGGTTGAACAAAAAAGGCCATTGCGTTTCAAATGATCATTTCAATTCAAAAGGTTTATCATTTCCTAACTCTCGTTCCATGCATGAGAAAATGCGTCTAATTATCTGCTGAAATTTAGTTTTTTTTCTTACCGATGATAAATGAGAACATCACAGCTTGAGCTCTTATTTGGTTCTGGGGGTTGTGGTTGTGGATCAAATACCGTTACAATTCAACCATTTAAGCTGTTACACAAAAACACTTGACATGATTAGTGAACGTGTTATCTGAATTTTTAATGGTTAACTTTGCCTTTGTGCAGTGGTGCTGAAGACGTAGCTTTGATTGAGTATGCACATTTGACGAGCCGTCCCTACAGGGTGTTCAGCTTGGACACCGGAAGACTGAACCCAGAAACTTACAGATTCTTCGATGCTGTTGAGAAGCATTATGGAATCCGCATTGAGTACATGTTCCCTGATGCCATTGAAGTTCAGGGATTAGTAAGAAACAAAGGGCTCTTCTCATTCTATGGGGATGGCCATCAAGAATGCTGCCGAGTGAGGAAGGTTAGGCCATTGAGGAGGGCCTTGAAAGGCCTTAGAGCATGGATCACTGGCCAAAGGAAAGACCAATCCCCAGGAACAAGGTCCGAAGTACCTGTTGTTCAGGTTGATCCAGTTTTTGAAGGAATGGATGGTGGAATTGGCAATCTAGTGAAGTGGAACACAGTGGCTAACGTGAAAGGCCATGACGTTTGGAACTTTCTTAGGACCATGAACGTTCCTGTTCACTCATTGCACTCACAAGGGTACATTTCCATTGGCTGTGAGCCATGCACAAGGCCAGTTTCACCAGGACAACATGAAAGGGAAGGAAGGTGGTGGTGGGAGGATGCCAAAGCTAAGGAATGTGGTCTTCACAAAGGAAATCTCAAGCAGGAACTCAACAATAATGGCAATGTCTACCAAGCAAATGACACCACAGAAGTTGCAGACATCGTCAACACCCAGAACGTGGTGAGCTTGACTAGGAATGGAATTGAGAACTTGGCGAAGTTGGAGAACCGTAAAGAACCATGGATTGTCGTTCTCTATGCACCATGGTGCCGCTTCTGTCAGGTAAACCATACTTATCTTGTTCATATATTCATATTCAAATTGTTTTTTTTTTTGTGTGATTCTGATACACCATTTGAGTAAGCACCTTGTGTTATATTGAAAGAGGGGTTTTGTTGTTTTGGGCATTTTCATGAGTCCTACATTGGAATGGTTACCTTGAAAGAGGGGCCTTGTAACTCCTTGAGCTCTCCAACTGCAACTACTAGCCTCACTTTTGGGTGTAATTCTTCTAAAACTTGTGCTTGTTACAATTACCTATATGAAAATAACCGCTTTTCAAGTTCTGATTGGCTAATGAGATGTTTGATGCTGACATGAAACAGGGAATGGAAGAGTCATACGTTGAGGTGGCAGATAAGTTGGCAGGTTCAGGGGTGAAGGTTGGGAAATTCAGAGCAGATGGAGAGCAGAAAGAATATGCAAAGAGTGAATTGCAGCTGGGAAGCTTCCCAACAATACTGTTTTTCCCAAAGCATTCAACTCGCCCAGTAAAGTATCCTTCTGAAAACAGAGACGTTGATTCGTTTATGGCCTTTGTGAATGCCCTCCGGTGAGAATAAAAGCGCCAGGAAACAGCTCTTCCTGTAAAAAGATTTTGGGCCTTCAATGGTGAAAGGTATGTGCAATTTTGACTGAAGTTTTCTGCAACAAGGAAGCGTGGGATTTAATTTCTAGTGTCATTAGATCTTTCCATGAACTTTGACCCTCGTGGCCATTGTCTAATAAGTAGGCTTTAGTTAGATTGCAAGTTTCTCTTTGTCTGTATAAAATCCCAGAGCTCCTTCTATAGGGCCATATTTCTCAAGTATGGTTGCATCACGATATGTACAGTTTCAATGTTATATATGATATACGAGATCGCCTAATGATGTCCTGACAAGTTGTTTCTTCTATCATCTTACTGTTGATGAGTGCTTGTTTGGATAAGGAATTCAAAACTTTAATCTAGTTTTTCTATCATGATTTTACAGTTTATAAAGTATGAAAGAAATTTTATTTAAATTTACATGTACGGTACTTTAATGTATAGTTGTAAGTTGTGTTGGAAGAATAGTTTAATTCCCTTCTAATATCCAAATTTAACCTCTCCAGATTCTAAACAAATCTATTGCGTCCTAGTTGGTTCTAGCCTTCTAAGCCAACTAATTGTGAATAGTCTCGCCAATATCCATGGTGACATGGGAGCAATGATGTGAAATGGTATGATTTCTAGAAATGAAATATGCACATGTCCACCAATGAGGATTAATAGATGATTATTAATTAATTGCTATAATGTGCGATTTTCTGTTCATTAATTATAGTGAATGATGATTTTAAATTATGGCAACCTGTTATTGTTTTAGTAATTATTGTAAACCAAAGATTCAACGTCGTGATCAATCCACTGCTCATTGTTTGAAATATTGGTGTTGCAGAAAGTTTCGTTTTATATGAATATAAATCAAGCATTAGATTTGTTGTCATGGCCTTTTTTTTTTAATTTGATTTGGCTAGATTTGTTGCTATGATTAGTTTATTATTCTTTTATAACCAATTAATAATCACCGCACAATGTGCAAGTACTAGGAATCATATTTAAGATGCTATGATATATGCAAAAGTATACATTTTATACTTTATATTTTTTTTGCTAACTAATTTTATACTTTATATATACATATACGAGTGCTTAACTTTTTTACCCTTTTAATCAAGGGAATGGTAAAACCGGTAACTGGATGAGGGTCTGCTGCAGAGGTTTTGCTTGTGTTGGAATATTTTTAAGGTGAAAGAATGTAATTTTTTTAAAGTTTATATTTTTATAAAATAATAATTTTATTTAAAGAGTTTTGTAAGGAGGTATAATTTAAGGTATATCTTCTTAAATACCATAAAGGTGTAATCTTTATGTAAAATTTATTTTAAATAATTATGAATTGTTAATTATATTGATTCATGAACCAACTTATGTGATTTATGAATCTAAAATATGGTTGCAACTTTGTATGAAAGTTATGATTTTTAATTAACGAAGTATTGCTTCAAAATTTACCATTTCAAAACATCTTTCCACATAATATAAATACCCTCCCCATTTTTACATTTGGATATACACTTTTTACTCACATCAAAATCAAATTCATTATCTCATTCTTTGAGTGCATACATAGCTAAAGTCAAATTATCACTTTATAAAAATTTTTGTTATCTTGTCTTAAGTGTTGGGAGTGTAAGTTACACTCACTGATTTCTATTCTAGCCTACAGGATATTCATCGGTAACTTAATTTGCATACTGTAATATAAGAATAGGTGAAGGTTAAAGGTAAAAAAAAAAAAAAAGTCTTGCATAGGTATTGGAGATATTCTTTCTACAGTCTTCATGGAAACAAAATCGTATCTGCATGCACATGGGATTCGTCAGTATGTTCAATTCTTGTCCGCCCTTCACATCTAATTCCATTTAAAATTACAATGTTTCTCCCAGAAAAAGAAAGAAACAGATACCTCAATATTTAATTAACTTTTGTTGTTTTTAAATTCAATATTGTTTTTTTTTGGTACATTAAATTCAATATTGTTGCAGATTAAACAGGTGTACCCACTATTCAATAAAAAGCCCGTGGGCTCGAAATAAGGCAGTGAACTGTTTTTTTCAAAGTAGAATTATATTTATTTAATGTATAAAAAAGAAGTATATTTGTTTAATTATATATGTATAATATAACACACACACATAAAGATGGATAGAATTTTATATTTTAAGTTACAGAATACTGAGGCATAATTTTTTTAAAAAAAAAAAAGAAAGAAAGGAGATGACACACGGGAGTAGATGTGGTTTCGAATGAAGGAAAGTTTGTCGTAATATCATGAGTTAAGAAACATGATTTATTCACTGTTCCTGTCGGAGGAAAATTATTTGAGTCGTATTCTCCAATAGTTTTGGCGTCCTGACTTTTACTTCTTTTTCTTTTTTGAATGAAAAACTGAAATTCATTAGCTTAGCTCAGCAATAAAATTATAACAGTGGCACATTGTATGTGTGTGTGCCCATATATACACTCAGAGAGGAAAAATATAACATGGGACCAGCACGCATAAAAACTGTGGTATAAAATTTTGTTTACGTTGTAAACGAAGTATTATATTCAATGGAGCATCATAAAAGGTTAAAGTAATTTTTTTAATTACTTTTTTTTTTTTTACGTTGGAAAGGTTAAAATACTTTCTTTCTTTCTTTTTTTAAGAAAACTTGAACATGAAAAACCCTCGCAGAGTTGTCCGGCATCCATCACGTTTTTCTGCACCCGTCACATTATACTGTTGTCAATATAGGATACATGCTCACCGCCACTTACATCCCCGCACCAGAAACAATAGTTGATGGAACAACTAAAATCAATTTCTACATTTATCGAGATAATATTTCTCTTATATATTTATCCCAGAATCTACGTCCGTTCTCTCAACGGGCTATCCAATCAAGCCTGACATCTGGGTTAGTTTGCTGGAAATTATGGGATGCCCGTAATAAAAGGATTTTTGTAAATAAAGAAATGAATGAGTTCTCCATTATTAATGAAGTATTAGTCTTAACTACATATACTACCAGGACTTATGACTTGAATATTTTCCTTAGCAACTATTTGTAAATCTTCATTTATTCTTGCAGTCTCCCTTTTTGTTAGTAGAGTTGCTTTTGTACGTAGTCTCCGTTCAATGAATTATACATTCATTTAAAAAAAAAATATAAGATACAGAATTAAAAAAAAACAAAAGATAAAGACAACAAAGATTCGAGGCTGATATATCTGGAGTTCGAAATTATTTTAAATTAAAATATTAATGGCCCAAACGTTACTGCTTCCCTCAATACCTTAATACAATTTTCATTTAATTTTTTTTAAAAAAGGGTAGAGGGAAGGTTTTAATAAAAGACTTGAATTACTCATGTTTTAATTGAATCATTGAACTTAACAAATAATTAATTCAATTGTCTAATAAAATTAGGGATTCAAAAATTGCATCAAATTACCTCAATACCCCTTAGTTATTAAATAATAAAAATAAGGGATAAATGATGGAAGGAAAAGAACAGTATAACAATAAGGGATAAATGATATGATGCACCACGTGTGGGTGAAAAAAAACAAAAAGGGAGAATCAAGAAGTGAGGTCCGGTGGTAAAAATAATATTATTTTTTTATTTTTTAATCACTAAGGGTTATGGAGGTAATTTGACCTAATCTTTAAATCCTTAATTAAGTTAGATAACTGAATTACCGATTTGTCAAGTTTAATGATCTAAATTGGAATATGAGTAATTCAAGTATTTCTTAAATGGACTTCCAAACAAGTTCTTAATGGCGCAAAAATCATATACTGGACTATAACCGGATTTTTAATATGGTATCGTGTTTTTAATATAAAAGTTAATTAATTTTTTAAAAAATATTAAGGAAGTAAATTAACAAATCTATCTATAATTTTTAAAATTAATTGTCTGACTTATAAATTATTATATAATTTAACTATGCATATAAATATTTTTTAGTGTATGTTATAATTAAGTGTTTTATATTAAATAACATAGAAGAAGGTAGTGAAACATTTCTAGCTACTTCACAACAATTTTGAAAAGTCTAAAAGAATGACTTAATTTATTATGTTTTTGTAAAGTGATTTAAAATGTAAACACGTGTAAAGTTCATGCAAACTCCAAAATTTAATATAAAAGTAAATTGACTTTTTAAATGATTAAAAATGTTAAATAAATTATATAGTTATGACGTATATTTTGAAATACTCATGCATATACTAATTTATAAGATACATATTAATTTTTAATAATAATAAATATATTCCAATTAGTTATCTTAATTATAAAAATTCTAATATATACATGATTTTTTAGTTTATGTTACGTTTCAGTTTAATATTTTATAGTTAAAAAGTACATTTTTAGTCTTTTTATTTTAACACCTTTAGTTTCATTTAATAAAAAATGTTGATTTATCAAATTTAATTGACGATTTTGTAGTTAAATGATGATAAAATACAATTAAATTTTGAAATATAAAAATTGTTATATAAAACAATTGAAAACTAGACGTATTTTATTAACTTTTAATTGTATAATTATTATTTAAATTTGTTGAGCAAATATATTCCGTTAAAAAAAGTTAACAATGTTAAAATAAAATGACTAAGTATATCTTTTAGGGATAAACGTAATTTGCTGTAAACTTAGAGACAAATACAAACTTCAGTTTGGTAAAAAAATTGAATTGAAGCATTCAGGTTAGGAGGAAGAGAGGGTGGAGGGGTAGTTGATGGAATTGGTTAGAGTGTTAATCAAAAGTGATGAACTCTCCAATCCATTACATCTGGATTGTTTAAATTTGATTTTTTTATTTATATAAAAAATTTATTTTAATGGGTATAAAATATAAAATAAAATTAATCTCTTAACTATTACATTTTTAAATAATGTTTTTTATAAACAATTGGTACTTTTAAAAAATTAAATTTGGATCCTCAAAAATTGAATTTAAATTATTTAAATTCAATAGATTCAAGATCGCGTCACTTTGATGAATAGCTAATCAGCTCCGTAGTTAACACTTCACGGCTATCCTCAAGGTCAATTTAGACATTTCATCACTGGAAAAATTATTGAATGATCAAGCTTGAAATTGCAGTGGACTCGCTGCACGTTCCCACTAGATTCAACTATCTTCATTTCTTCGTGCTACCATTCAAGATTGCTCTGCAAGTATATACGGACCACCATATATTTATTATTTTGATCATTTTTGTTCTTTTCCTTAAAAAAAGACAAGCTTCTCAGATGATAATGCAAGGATCTGTAGCTGAACAACCCGAAGTGCTTGAGGATGAAGAAGTGAAGTCCAAGCTCCTTGTCAATGGCGAAGTCTAAGCTTAACCTTCTGCTTCGCATCTTCTTGCTCTTCTTCTTCGCCATCTCTGAACTTCTCATTTCATCGCTAGGTGATAATCACACTCACCAATCACGTTCTGCCTTTTGCGATTAACTTTTTCTCTAACCACTTTTATATGTGTTTTGCAGCTGAATCTTCCAATGCAGAGCAAAAGGAAGACACACAGCCTTTCGTGGGTGTGAATATCGGCACAGACGTTTCGAATTTCCCTTCTCCATCGGACCTGGTTGCGTTTCTGAAGCTTCAGAAGATAACGCATGTTCGTCTCTACGATGCGGACCAGGACATCATCAGAGCCTTGGCCCGAACCAGTATTCGGGTCGTTATCGGAGTACCGAACAATCAGCTCCTTGCAATCGGGTCTTCCAACTCCACAGCCGCTTCCTGGATCAACCGAAACGTTGTCGCTTACTACCCGGAAACCCTCATTACCGGAATCGCCGTCGGTGACGAGGTTCTGACCACCATTCCATCTTCAGCTCCACTTATTCTTCCTGCAATTCAATCTCTTTACAATGCTCTCGTTGCTTCGAATCTCCATGACCAGATTAAGATTTCAACCCCTCATGCGGCTTCAATCATTCTCGACCCTTTTCCTCCGTCCCAGGCCTTCTTCAATCAAACCATAGTTTCCTATATCCTTCCTCTGCTTCAGTTTCTTTCCAAAACTGGGTCGCCATTGATGATGAATCTTTATCCTTACTATGTATTCATGCAGAACAAAGGGGTTGTTCCACTGGACAATGCCCTGTTCAAACCCTTGACGCCTTCAAAAGAAATGGTGGATCCCAATACCCTGCTTCATTACGAAAATGTGCTCGATGCCATGATCGATGCTGCCTATATTTCCATGAAAAATCTTAATGTGACCGATGTTGCTGTTCTGGTCACAGAAACAGGGTGGCCTTCGAAGGGTGATTCTAAAGAGCCTTATGCTACCAAAGACAATGCAGACACCTACAATTCGAACTTGATCAAGCATATTTATGATCGCAGTGGAACCCCTTTGCACCCAGAAATCACTTCGAGCGTGTACATATATGAGCTGTTCAACGAGGAATTGAGGTCTCCGCCGGTGTCGGAGGGGAGTTGGGGTCTGTTTTACGGGAACACTACGCCGGCTTATCTTCTTCATGTGTCTGGAATTGGGACATTTTTGGCGAATGATACAACGAATCAGACATACTGTATTGCCATGGATGGGATTGATAGAAAGACGTTGCAGGCTGCATTGGATTGGGCTTGTGGACCAGGAAAGGCGAATTGTTCTGAGATTCAACCTGGAGAGAGTTGCTATCAACCTAATAACTTGAAGAACCATGCTTCTTATGCGTTTGATAGCTATTATCAGAAGGAAGGGAAGGCTCCTGGATCTTGTGACTTCAAAGGAGTGGCTATTATCACTACCACTGATCCAAGTACGTGTTACTATAATTCATTATTTTTTTTCTTTGGTGAAAGTAGAGTCTTGATCTCGCTATTGAGTTCACTACTTGCTAACTACTGCATGGGGAATCTTAGGGGAAGAACGGCAATATCTTTCAAAACGTTGATTAACTGCCTTAGTATGTGGTTTTCTTAGGATGGAGTATTAAAAAAAGGAAGAATCTATTCTCTTAGATGCATGTGCAGTTTTTTCAGATATCTGGATGCTCTCAATCCAGCAGGTCAGTACATAAATTATGTATTTGAAGAGAAATAAAGGGGGAGAAAATCGGAAATGAGTGGAAGGAGAGGAAGCAAAATTCTGTACAAACCCTACTCTAATGCGTTGCACTTTCTCTAAGATGCTTAATGCATCATTAGAAAGAAATCACAATTCCTTTTAAAAATATTTTATTCAGTCAAACCATAACATTTGCCATCACTTTTCATTTGAAAACCTAAGTTCATTTGGCCCTAGTTATGGTATTAATATTGTGGTAGAGTATGAAGAATTATCCAAGGAAACAGGAAATGTAAGAAGTTAGGCTTGAGTTGTGAATTTTGTGAAAGCCTCTGTGTGGCACCCACATTGAAGATACACTCAAGCCCTTGATGTGAAAAATTGGAAACAGAGCGGTCTAGTCATCTCCTTGCCCTGGACATATTAGGGAATTATATGAAGCAAGCCTTGACTTGTAGTTGGATGCTGGTTTGTGTGTACCAGACTCCCAGAGAACCTCCTGACACTTGAAACGATTTTTGAGCTATGTTTCTAGATTCCCTTCATACGGTAGTAGCTTTCTAACATAAATTTCTCTGAAAGGTCCATTTGTTGCGCCAAAAGGCTGTTTGATGTGGCTCCACATATTTGTGTGGTTTCTCTTTGTTGTTTTGTCCAAGTTAAATACTAATGTTAATTCATCTTTTTTCCATCTTGTGGGTATACCATTGCAGGTCACGGGAGTTGTATGTTTCCTGGAAGGTGAGGAAGTCTCCTATTTCTTATTGTACTCTTGTTTTTTAGTACCATATGCCTATAATTGAGACCTTTTACTATTTTCCAACGTCATGTAGATAGATATGGCAATGAGTAGGGGTGTGCATGAGTCTAGCTATCTGGTGGGATCGTTTCGACCTGACTATACTTGGTTGGGCTTGACAAAAAAAAAAAAGGTTGGGTACGGTAGGCTTAGTCCATTGTGATTTAGAAAATAAGTACAAGGATCTTTACAAGCCTTTTAATTTATTTTTGACAGAGATGAACTAGGTTCAAATATACAATACTCTCTTTGGCCCTCTTTAGAAAGATCTATTGATTGTTTTACATTAATTAAGGGATTCAGTTAAAATTAGTTCACATTTTCACAGAGATAAACTAAGTTCAAAATTTAAGTACTATGAGTCTCAATAAAAGATTGTTTAGTTAGTAGGGAGATTGTTTAGCTAGGTATCAATTTAAGGAAACCATGGCAAAATAATGATATTTAAGGAAAAAGTTTAATACTTTAGAGATTGTTGGGAAGGGTGTTATAATAAAACAGGAGGAAATAAATAATAAGTACACACATGAACGTGTATTTGCATCTTTTCTGAGTGTGTTGCTTGATTGTGCCTGATGCAGTAAGAAAATAAGCAACAAGACGAGGCAATTGTCCAATTCTACTGCTCAGTCCAGCAGTGCAGGGAATAACAAGTTAAGGTTGAGCAGCATCAAAATAAGTGCTCTAAACAACGTTTTGCACATTTTCATCGCTGCAGCTTTGCCCTTTATGACGATGATGTTGATGATGCTGTTCCTTTTTTGATGCTAAGCTAAGCTGAGGCTCAAATCAATCAATTTTTGGTGGATAATGTAGGCATTATTTTGAGTTTCTGAAGGTAGAGACTAGAGGGGATTAGAGAATAGAAGCTGTGGGTGATCTCTGATCTGCAATGTCCTGTGTTTATGTGTAGATGCTTCATTTTGATCATATGTGGGGGAATGATCTGTAACCCATCCTGGGTTCTTGTAATTAAATTTGTTAATTAATTTGGATTGATTATCATGCACCATAATTTCTGATCGGGTTTCGAGGGTCTAATTGCTCTTTTTCGAAAAAATAGGAAAAAGATTGGGTTAGAGGGCCGATTTTCTGTAGGACATCAGACTGAATTTTGGATTACAAACAAGGGCCGTCGCAGTTTATTTAGCAGATAGCTTAGTCTCTTAAGCACATTATCAGTAGTTTAATACCCTTGACCTTGGTTGACCCCAAAAAAACTGAAGATTGGATTTTTAATATTTTGTAAATAAATTTATAAATGTTTGAGATATGACTAAAATAAATTTAAAATATTAGATGTAGGAAAATAATACATTCTATACATACTTTTTTATTTTTGTACTATTATCTATCGAGCCTTTCTATAGTTGTATTTTTTGGGGGCTCACAGCAGTGGCTTTCCCTTTTTATTTTTACATTCCCAAATCGAGAGACTGCAAACGCAACAAATCAAGCCCGGACTTAGACGACAAAGCCATAGTTGCCGTTTAAAGAAAACATTTTTGGTGCGTTTTGACTTTTGAGTCGATTCGACTCCCACACTAAAGCGGCTAGAAATTTGGAGTGGGAATGCAGGTTTCATCGGCTTCTCAAGCTTTCTCTCCAGCCCTAGAAAAGCTGGTCGCTTGCTGTAACATTTCAATGTCTTGGTCCTGCAAAAGTTGCACCTTTTTGAATCCTCCGTCACAGAAGTCGACTTGTCAAATCTGCTCGTCGTCGTCACCTTCGTTGTCTCCACCTCCTTCTGCATCTTCTTCTTCGTCCTTTAAATGGTCATGCAAGGCCTGCACTTTCTTGAACCCGTATAAGAACTCTAACTGCGAAATCTGCGATACTAGATGCCCAGTTTTGTCCCTATCGAACTTTCAGGATTTGAATGACCCCCTTTACGAGGGCGATTTGGATCCTTCTGTGGGGTCTGTCTTTTTACCTCTGCGCTCTTGCAAGCGGAAGATCACAGACTCAATTCAGATTGACGACAATTGCGCCGAGTCAGGAAGTTTTCGAGACGTCAAGGCTTCTAGAAAAGAAATTCAGATTAGTGCCACTGGTGAGTTTGTTTCGTTCCTCCTGGAGTGGGTTTAGCCGTCTATTGCATATTGCTGGGTTTTTTTTTGTTTCATTACGTTGGAAGAAGTTTTTGGGGTCTTGTGATAAAGGAGAAAGACCCATGTCGAAAAGAATTAAATCATTGCACTCGTGTTTTACTAAACTAAAGTTTTTCTTTTTGGCCGTCCATAATCGATAGAGTTTTAGAAATAAAATATTGCATTTAGACAATCTGCTAATGGTCAATATGCATGTACTGTATTTAGTCACTAGCTTGAAAGGACTCAAAAAGGCTCGAATTGCGACTTATGCCCTTTCGGCTCCAATTTGGTCCTTAAATTAAAGACTGATTTTTACATACTTGAAAAGGACTAATTTGAATACTTAATATACATTTATTCAGTTACAAACTTGAAAGGTTAGGGTAAAAAGGGTTACAAGCTTGAAAATTACGACATGACTATTTGTTTTGGATAATGACCTATGCCCTTCCGGCACCAATTAAGCCCTTTAGGTTTCTGGTGCTTTGTTGGCAGGTTTATTTATTTTTTTGGTCACCGCTCTCATTTCCTGTTTACACGGTGAATCCTAGGATCACATCCTAACTCCTGGTTGTTATTAAGGTTCAACCTGGTTTTCTTCCTTTATAATAAATTGTTGGCTCTTTACTCCAATTCAGCAGACGGGTGTCTAGCTTATCCAATACTAAACAAAGATTAACTAAATGGCAGAGGATTTAGGCAAGTCTCTCGTTTCGTTGAAGATCCTGAGTTACAATGTTTGGTTCCGGGAAGATTTGGAGGTTCACAAGAGGATGCGTGCAATTGGTGACCTTATTCAACATCATAACCCTGATCTAATCTTTTTTCAGGTTTCCTCTGTTAAATATTTCTCTTGTGTTTATTTATAATTGCCAACCCTTTGGAACCATGTTTCTTCATCGATCTTTGCCTCTTCTTGAACAGGAAGTTACTCCAAATATATTTGACATTTTTAAGGAATCTAGCTGGTGGAATGTATATCGCTGCTCAGTTTCTTTTAACAAGGCTTACTCAAGGACATACTTTTGCATGGTGGTAAGTTTTACATTGCCATCTATATTTTATTTGTCTATGTACTCGTATCACGCGGCTGATGATTGTTACATGCAGTTCTGTTATGCAGATACGGGATATAAATTTTCATTGATAATGGGATAATTATCTGCATATCAAAATTCTTTCGCTTACCATATAGATGTAATAGGCACACATTTTTCTTTATCTTCTATCATGCGGTCTGTTGAGTAGGATTAAACTTGTTTGTTAAACTATTATGGGATAATATATTTAGTCATATAGTGATGAGAAAATAAGTGGAGAAACACTTTACTGATGTCATGACTGTCAAATCATTTGCAGTTAAGCAAACTGCCTGTCAAATCTTTCAGCACTATACCATTCAGTAATTCCGTAATGGGAAGAGAACTTTGCATTGCTGAGATTGAAGCTATGAATGGGAAGCCATTTGTTGTTGCCACCAGCCATCTTGAGAGTCCCTGTCCAGCACCGCCCAAATGGGATCAGATGTACAGCAAGGAACGTGTAGAGCAGGCCTGTGAGGCTATGAATGTTCTTTGCAAGTATCCAAATGTTGTTTTTGGAGGGGACATGAACTGGGATGATAAACTTGATGGTCAGTTTCCTTTAAAAGATGGGTGGATTGATGCATGGTCTCAGCTTAGGCCAAATGAAAATGGATGGACATATGATACAAAGTCTAACCAGATGTTGACCGGAAACCGGACTCTTCAAAAAAGATTAGATCGTTTTATTTGCAGTCTTCAAGATTTCAAGATAAGCAGAATCGATATGATTGGGATGAATGAAATACCTGGTGTGTCATATACCAAGGAGAAGAAAGCAAGGAAAGAGACTAAACAGCTGGTGCTCCCTGTTTTACCTAGTGATCATTTCGGCTTGGTTTTAACAATTTCTACAAAGTAGTTAGTAAAGTAATTCTATTTTGGTGAGACTAAGCTGCTGTTCTCAATCTTAGCCAATTTCTAAAGCATGCCTTGCATGCAGTTTTGTGTAGGCGGAATGTAATCTCAAGTTAATATTAGTGCGTTTGGTTGAAACCAAGCTGGTTTTTTGTATCTAAAGCATGCATGCACTCTTGTATAGATTAGAGGCAGTACGTAAAGAACTAGTGTTCTTTACATTATACTTGTAATGAACTGTAGAAGTTTCTCAATCTTTATGATGCTTATCACTAGTTCATTTTATGCCTGCTTCATTTCTTGGAATATATTGCCAGGCACAAAGATTTACAATTGTATCGCTTGAAATTTGCGTATGCACGTTTACTTCCCCATTATACTTGTGAAACAATTAAAACTGTTTTATCCTTTCTTCTCCTATCATTCATAAGACGGGCTCCTTACTTGGGAGAATCGGTAGTTATGTGAGCATTTTTTCCCCTGCCTATTTTGTTTAAAGTAATCTATACCTGAATTATCCCGGAAATCAAATTGCCATGCCCCTCAGATCCTGAAGAACATAGGCCTAACTGTACTTGCAGGATGCAAAATAACTCTAGCACTTCTCTTTATATCAATGCCTTGAACTTTTTTTTAACAAAGAAAAGGAGTTACTTTAAATTATGCGCAAAACACTTTGATACTCTTCCTCCAATAGTGTCTGTTTCTGCATCATGTCAGCATCAGAAGCAAGATCATGAATTATTGATCGCTTTGCTTTCAGTTTGCCAAGATCCATATAAGCATTGCTTGGCCAACATAGAAACACTTTGAGAGGTAAACATGGGGGGCGTGGTTTGGATTGAATGATCCGTAATAACCACAAACATTTTGCAGGAATGGTACAGTGTGTTGAATTATGGATGCCAGGGAGGGGGGACCATTAGGGGTGGAAACATGACAGATCGTCTGTCAAGGACCTGTGGCCTGGTCTGTATAGGTTAGGCTTTTATAGACATAGGTCCAGATGCCCGAGTGACATGTTTTCCTAAATAGGCCCAAGCCGCTTGGGTGGCCTGTTTAGCCTGTCAGGTCGGTCTGTTTTTTTAACATTATATATATATTTTAACCTTATATATACTGGTTTGGTTGAGTTTCGGATAGAGTAATCATCACTTCATTTTGCGAGAAAAAGGTTTGTTTTCTAACTCCTTACTGGCTTGGTTTGTTTGGCGTGAATTATTCTGCCTTGTTTAGCTGCTTCAAAGCTTTGCCAAATCGAGTATTTAGCTCTCTTTGTGAGAAAGGATTCTTTAGGATTGTTCTACGGTATACTACGCTTCATCAAGGTTTCAACTTTGTATTGAAACTGTATTAAATCTGTATTTAGCTCTCTTTGTGGGGAGCACTCTGGTTTGTCAGTTCTGCATCATCTAGTTTTGTAGAACACGAGGCCGCTCAACATTTCATATTGAGCCTCTTCGATTATTTTTGTTCCGCGGATGTGATTATAAAAGTTTTAGGGTGAATATGACTGTAATTGAAGGATTACAAGGATGATGAGTATCTAGAGTACAGGCTGTAAGTTTCCAGCTTGTCTGTTATTCTTTATTCAAATAACATTGAGTTTATCCCCGATGATGAGGCCAGCAGTTTGACTTTGGAACATATGCTTTATTTTTCAAGGCTTTTCTTGCTTTCTTAGTTTCCCCCAATTTTTTTTTTCTTTACCCCAGTTATTGTTTGGGGCTTGCATCCAACAGCAGAGTGGCAACTGAATGCGAGTCTGATGATGATAATGCAGAATCTGGAGTCTGGAGATGACGCTTGTCTAGAGTTAGAGGATGAAATGAGATAATTTATAATTCCATTTGTTACGCTTCTCTCGAATCTGCAGAATATGGTTTAACAGGCATATATACAGAGCACAGGTCAGACTAAACCTAAAACAGGCCTAGGCTCATGCCACAAAATTGACCTATATAGAGATCACAGACCAAACCAGGTCAGATTCCCCCTGCTTGGGGTGGAGCCTGGTCTGATCTAGCCTGGTTTGTTTCCATCCATGTGACCATTCAATGTGTTTTTACATTCTTATATCTCTTTAATTGTTTCTCACTATAATGACAGACATTAACGTTATAGTCAGACAAAATCTATTAATGTTGCTACCTGCCATGAACACACAATCTCACCGACACCCACATCAAGAAAATAATAGGTAAATGTCACAGAGATATATAGCCAAGTAGTCTCTTCAAGAGCCCTGTTGGATGTACAAATCAAGCATCAAAGCATGAAAACCAGCAAAGACTATGTCTATGGTTTAAGGAAATACGGTAAATCACCTTTTTGGTCACTCCCATGTCAATTATTTTTTAATAAAAAACAAATAGGTCAAGCATAATTTTGATTCTTATAGTTTATGCTGATTTGGATTGTAATCCCTTAAATTCATTCTATTTAAAACTGTTAGTCTCTATAATTTTAAAATGATATAAACTTGATATTAACAGTGTAAATTTTTCTTATGTGTCACCGATTTTGTTATAATTACGGTGAAATAGCTTAATAAAAGAACAATATAACATGTAAATATTATTATATGACTTGCCCTTGTAGTTTTAAGCCTTTTGTTTTGTGTTTATTTTTTTATTTTGTATTTTTTATCTTTCTTGGTTTAGGTCTTTATAATTTCATAAGTTTTTGGATGTTTAACGTTGTTAATAAACACCGTTAAGTTTAGAAATTAAAATAAAAATCCGTTTAAGGTATATGAGCCAAAATCAAAATACGTTTAAAGTATAGGGATAAAAAACAAAATTGGTCAAAACTCCATAAACTAACATGTTTAGACTGGGTGAATTTGAGGGACTGAGAGCATTACTTTTAAACTTCAGAGACCAAAAGCCATATAAGGACAAACAACTAAAAATGTGTTTATCCCACTATGAAAACGCTTTTAGAATTCACGAGCCTTGGTCATCAGGCAAACTCAGGCGATGCATTAACAACCTGCACATTCTGTACAGACAAGAGCATTGAAGGGAAACCAAGGTACTGATTTTGCCCAATTAAAAAGTGTAAAACCATGGAAGATATTACTGGTTGTCTAACGAGTTTGATGGGACCTCCATTATCAAGGGTGGGCTACGATTAACTAGAAAACATCTATTACAGCAGATTGGTAAAATGATGGGCTTCTTCATTGTTGTTCAGAGCCAACATTTACTGAGAGACCGTCAATTTCTTGTCTCTCCAACATCTCCCACTGCCCCGAAAAGTATCGTGCATTGTCTGAAGTCTTTCACGGAGAGAATTGACGTCGGCGGTGAAAGGGTAAAATATGAAATGCGGTGAGCGTGGATCGAACACGCGACCTTCAGATCTTCAGTCTGACGCTCTCCCAACTGAGCTATCCCCGCAAGTTGAGATGCTGTCTTTGTGATAAAATAATTGATATTTCTTAAATAAGCATTGGGCTTTGTTAATTGGACCAATTAAGTGATAAGATGATCGCCATAATACTTTAGTGCATGCATCTTTATTTTCACCCTATCTATTGATAACGCATCTCCCATCACTATTAAACAAATGATATTGTTTTGATTTGGATAAGCTTAATAAGTGTATGTTGATATGAGCTATTTCATGAAACATAAAAATACCATTCTTTTATTTTAGTCTCTATAATTTTAAATTGTGGTGTAAATTTCTATAAGTTTATAAGAATTTAAACTTAAGTCACATCATTATGTATGGAGTAAAATTCAAGCTTGTCATGGATCAAAATTCAATTGATTTTGGTACTTTTATCAAATTTTAGCCTTACTTGTTAAGTTTAAGTTAAATCCTTATGAAATTATAGAATTAAAAATCATGGTTTAAAATTACAGTATAGAACTAAAATCCCATCAAACTATAAACATTAGCAATATCAGCTTTTTTGTCACTGGGACACAGGTATTTTTTTTATGGGAAATAATATTGTTTAATAGCATTGAGAAACAGGTTAGCCTGCATTAACCAGCGGGTTGAAAAAACCCAACATGAACCCGCCGTTTTTAAATTTTTTAATATTTTGTATAAATTATAATAAGTATAAATATTTAAAAAAATAATTAACATGAAGTTAATTGACATTAAAAAACATTTGTGGTATAAATTTTTATATATTATTTAGTAATTATAATATATTAAATTAATTTTATGTATTTAATCCTAAATTTTTTTAAAAAATATTCATTTTTAACATATAAATAACAATAATATTAAAAGATTAAAACAACTATACAATTATGTATTGTTTGATTCATAAAATTTACTTAAAAAATTAGTTTTTTAATAACAAAAAAATAAATAAAAACAGATGGACTGGCCGGGTTATACGGGTTGCATTTTTTTTGTTAAATCCGTTTTCTTTTCTTGGCTGTCGTGGCTCTTACGTCGAAGACATGAATCGCTGTCCCCATGCGAAGAGGAAGACGGTACAGGTGCATCACAGTATAATGGTGCCGGCCACACCAGATTGATTTCACGTCACGAGCCATCACTGCTTCTCCCTCTTCTATCAGTACACACTCCTACACTACACTCCATTGACAACTCACGAGCCATCTCTTCCGAAACAATTTTTTAGACTGTCCCCTCCCTCCGTTTCTGTCACCCCCACTTGTATAATACTTCCAAACAACCATGTTTCCCGCCAACGTAGGGTCCTCCCCCTCCTTTTTGAGCTCCTTCTTTTTTCCTCATTCTTCACAGATCTGCCTTTCCCCATTATTATACCCACCATGGCTTGTTGCATTGCCCTTCCTTCTTTCTTTATTTCACTCCTTTTTCTGCTTCATGGAGCCAAATGTGAAGACCCTTATAGGTTCTTCACCTGGAAACTCACCTATGGTGATATTTACCCTCTTGGTGTTAAGCAACAGGTACTTCGTTCATTCATTTTCCCTCTTTGATTTGCTTGTGCTGTTAGCCATTACTCTCTCTCTCTGGGTAGTTTGCTCTTTTCTTCTTTCGATGTTTTTTAGATCCAATGTGGCCTGTCTTGTTCAATTTTGCAGGGGATCTTGATCAATGGCCAATTTCCCGGGCCTGATATTGATGCTGTTACTAATGATAACTTGGTTATTAGTGTGTTCAACTACCTAAGAGAGCCACTTCTCATTTCTTGGTAATTTCTAGAATTTTCATTCTTCTTTTGCTATGAAAGTTTTGATGATGGGAGATTTACATGAAAAGGTACTTTCTACTTTCTACCTGTGTGGAGCATTGCCATGTTTATCGCTTCTGACTTTTATATCAGTAGATCTCACCAATATACTATCTTGCTATAATAAGCAGCCATATTTCGTTGGTTATGAGGTCAATGGGGGTAATTTAAGAAACGGTTGCTAGTCTAAAATAAATGAGAAAAGGAAATGATGATAAAGTGAGGGCACATGCAAGCTTGGTTTCCATTTTTGCCACTATGGTGGAACAATACTGGTTGTTTTTTTTTTTTGCATATATAGGGAGCTCCGACTGAGGAATTTGGCATGGTTTGGCGTTATGACTTGAATAAAGATTAATCTTAAGAATCTGAGGCCCATAATAAGTCGCTCAACACCGGTCTCACGAATCTCTGACCGGCTTCATTGGACATGTTAAATTATTCTGTTTTAACAGTTGGCAACTTGCTGCAAATGTCAATGTTTATTAAATTATTCTTCACGAGCACTTGGCAACATGTGAATCTCACCAACCCACATGCTATATCTTGCGTCTTTACTGCACAGAAATTAATTGTAGTTTATAAGGTTGATTAAGGATTTGGATTTTCTGCATTTATTAAACAGTTGATATTAACTTTGGAGAGATAAAATTACTTTTCATCTAAGATTGACATTCTAATCTCATAATGTTTTTATTTAATAGGAAAGTGTCGATAAGATGACTTTTATGAATGACTAACGGATAGGGAGTAATCTCTTGATCTAAACCATCAACATTAACATCGGAAGAAGTTTATTAATGTGGAGTTTTATAATCACATCTGATATCTTACCATGGATTTACATAACTCTGCTGATAATTTTGTGATATTTCTTTACTTTTTGATTGAATATTATAATTGAAACCATTGTTGTGCCCATTCCTCACCAAAAATACAACGGGACTCTGGTAACTACATTTCTGTTAACATTTCAAATATTTAAAGGTACGTGTATCAATTTCTAAAACTATGGGTATGGGACAACACTTAAAATGATATCATCCTATGCATTCTGTCATCTTGAACAACACCAGGTACCTTAAATACCAGTGTGTCAAACATAGACATGTTAGATGGTTCTTGAAATACAAAAATGTTGGTACAACAAATGCTTGATTGGTTTCACCATTATGCAGGAATGGGTTACAGCACAGGAGGAACTCCTGGCAAGATGGAGTGTTTGGAACAAACTGCCCTATCCCACCTGGGAAGAACTTCACGTACAATCTGCAGGTGAAAGACCAGATTGGAACCTATTTCTACTTCCCGACTCTTGGAATGCAGAAAGCTGCAGGTGCATTTGGTTCTATCAGAATCTGGAGCCGTCCTAAGATTCCTGTCCCTTTCCCTTCTCCTGCTGGTGACTTCCATATTCTTGCTGGAGACTGGTTCAAGACTGATTACCGTGTAATAATTCCATAACATTCGTTTCAGTTTCTCCTTTTTTGCTTTTTAGGTTCTCTAATTGACCTCCTCGCTACTGAACTATGGCTAATTTCTGTTTGGTAATATGTAGAGACTAAGAAGACTCCTTGAGAATGGTCATAATCTTCCATTCCCTGATGGGCTTCTTATTAATGGACGTGGCTGGAACGGTTACACTTTCACAGTTGATCAAGGTTGGTTGGTTTCTAACTAAAGTTTGATTGATTGATTCCCCCATTTTAGGTTTTTATCATTATTGAACTGCATCAACATTGACTTCCGACTTAGTCAAGCATTGGATACCTTGCTCAGTCCCAACAAAGTAATCTCAAATTTGAAGATTAATATATATAGTTTTTTTAATCTTGAAAATGTATAATCTAATGGTTTTAAAAACCTCAGTCTTTAAAAATCTGAATATTTTATTTATTCAAAGTTAATTTAAATAAATAAACTATATTCCATCAAGTTTCAAGCTGAGGAATCATATCTGGTTAAGACCTTGGATCATTTTCACTTCCTCCTTCAAAAGTTGTTCTAACTGAAAATAGCCGCGACCAACCTGTGAACTGTCTGATTAACAGACACTGAGCATTAGTTTTTGAACCATTCGTGCTTCATAGCTAAATTTCATTGTTTTTTGGCACACAAAAAAAAAGCTGGCATTATTTACAAACTTCCTAGGGTTTGCCTGTGGTTACATCATTGTTCCATTATCTTATATTGTAGGTAAGACATATAGATTCAGGATATCAAATGTGGGGCTTACAACATCCATAAACTTCAGGATACAGGGCCACAAGATGAAACTTGTAGAGGTAGAAGGGTCACATACACTTCAAAATGTATACTCTTCCCTTGACATCCATCTTGGTCAAAGCTACTCTGTGCTGGTCACAGCTGATCAGGCCCCTCAGGATTACTATGCAGTTGTCTCTACTAGATTCACCAGAACGGTACTTACAACAACAGCCGTTGTTCATTACAGCAATTCTTTTAAGGGGGTTTCTGGTCCTGTTCCTGCAGGACCTACCCTTGATGTTGTTTCATCAGTCATGCAAGCCAGATCCATCCGGTATGGTTTCTCTTTCTTTCACTTCATTTTTTTAAAATTCTATCTGTTTGAATTTGAAGCTTCATGTATTATGATTACACTCTGCTTACTCTGTTTATCACTCTCGCTGACTTCATCTACATGAGAATGCTAATGCAACGAAAGACTTTGTGGTTAAGAGTTTGTTTGACCTGCATCTAGAACATTTTTAGTGTTCTAAGATTCTTCGTCCGTTTCAGCCTAGCACAATGTGCTTGTTATTTTTCATTGGTAAATAATCTCTGCTTCTTGTTGGAATTAAGCAGATATTCAATTTTACCCTTCCAACATCTTTTAAGGCTGAAACTATTTGAAATATAAATAAAAAATACTTTAAACAGTGAAATTTTCATTGTTTTAATGTATATTCCTTTTTAAGGTTGAGGCCAAATGCCCCAAAGGAGTCAAAGATATTGAAACTAACTATAAAAAGTTAACCATAGGGAAAATATAATTTACCAAATCTTATCCTCTACCACCAAGAGCACTTATTGACCTAAATATTATTCTTAAGTAGTTCTGTCTTGATTTCAGTGTTTCTTACATCTTTAAGAAACTTGTCACTGCATTCTCTGTTTGGTTTATTTCAAATGGGAAACTATCCAATATTGACTAAGACTTTTTTCTGATGCCCAAACCAGTTGGAATCTGACAGCAAGTGGACCAAGACCTAACCCTCAGGGCTCTTACCACTATGGGATGATCAAGCCTTCTAGAACCATTGTGCTTGCAAACTCTGCTCCTTTTATCAATGGGAAGCAGAGGTATGCTGTTAATAGCGTCTCATATCAACAACCAGATACTCCATTAAAGCTTGCTGACTACTTCAACATCCCTGGAGTTTTCTATGTTGGAAGCATTCCTAGCTTCCCCACTGGAGGAAATGCCTACCTCCAAACATCAGTCATGGGTGCTAATTTTAGAGAATTTGTGGAGATTGTGTTCCAAAATTGGGAAAACTCTCTTCAGTCATGGCATATTGATGGTCTATCCTTCTGGGTCGTTGGGTAAGCTTGTGCATATATCTCTAATAAACTGTCTTTTCTTTTTTCTTTTCTTTTCAATTTTGGGTAAATTACTACTTACTCTTTTGTGGTTTGGCTCAAAATTAACTTGTCCTTTTTTATTCAAAGTTCATTATTCAATCCCATCTGGTTTGTTTCATCGTTAAACAACCATGCCAATTTGCAAGTGAAACAGAACTTTAACAATTTCAACTGTTTATAAACCTAATTATTTTATCTTAACCTTGATTGTAAAATAGCACAAGTTGATTAGGTAATACAGGAACGAATGGCATGAGAATTACAGGGCGAATTCGTTAAGGTCCAAACTATAGAGTCTCAAGTGTAATTTAATTTACCCTTTTTGTTTCCATTTTAGATATCTGACTTGCCATTTTGTGAAATAACGTTCAGGTTTGGTAGTGGCCAGTGGACAGCTGCATGTAGAAATAGCTACAATCTGAGAGACACTGTTGCTAGATGCACCACTCAGGTAAAAAGCATGGAAGAATGTCCTGCTAATCATTTGAGTAAATTTGTGACTGGAGAGATCCATCGAGTCTTTTTAACTTTTCATCATCTCTGGATCCGAATCATACCCATTAGCTTTTTAGGTCTATTTTTATTCATACACTATTCTTAGAAAGAAGATTTCTACAAGTCACTTAATGTATATTAGTCCAAGTTGCTCATCTTGTATTATAATCCATTACTGAAACGAGGCTGAGTTGTTTCAAATTATGAAATCAGGTATACCCAAGGTCATGGACAGCAATCTACATGCCTCTGGACAACGTGGGAATGTGGAACATAAGGTCTGAGAATTGGGCAAGGCAGTACCTGGGGCAGCAATTCTATCTGAGGGTATATACACCTTCCAAGTCTTGGAGAGATGAATATCCAATCCCAAGGAATGCTCTTCTTTGTGGCAGGGCTAGGGGACGTCGCACAAGGCCTTTCTGATGAGAGTACAGACGTGCAAGCGTGTTATGTGATGCTGGGTTGATGAGAATTTGATTTGTTGTCTTTTTAATTTATGTAAGTAGACACGCACATTATTGATTGTCACGAGAGGGTGACATAATGTTACTGATGATATGGATTCGCTTGCTGGAAAGTTCAATTCCAGAGCTGATCTTCAGCTTTGAGTTTATTAAAGATGGGGATTTGGATTCCTAGGCAACAAATTATCAAGCTTCAGGTACTGATGAGAGGTCATAAGCCGGGCAAGTCCTTTCAAAGTTTTTTTTTCTTTTTTAATACCCTTAAGCAACAACTTGAGTTAACGCATCATATATCTGAGGGAGGAAAGTGTAAATTTTTTAAAATTGAATGCTTTTGGGATATGGCCGGACAGAGCATCGTTGGGTTTATTGGAGGTTGTTCTTTCGAATTCTTAAGAGAGATTAAGTTCTTTTCACTTGTCCTAATCATTGTACTTGTTTGAAAACATTTAACTCTCATCGATAAATCGTTCAACAGTGTTTTTTTGCAAAACGATACAATCTCCTTCACATATTTACTTCGGCTTGCGTAAAAGTACTTCTCTACCGCTGCACAAAACCTTATTCCCAAACAACACAAAAAAATCCTAATTAGGTAAACAAAGAGGAAGCCAGCCATGTCGCTGCCGCCACCTTTAGAATGGGACGTTAGAAAAGACACAATTTCCGGTAAACTCACCGGAAACAAGTGGAATGGATGCTGGTGATTGTTGCTATACAATTAGTATACACTAAATTTTGTTTCGTGCGTGTATTTCCCCCGTGATACTAAGTGCTAATGAAAAGGAAAAAATATGAAATTTGGGCATTACCCAAGGGAAATGTAAAATATACTCTTTTATAATATATCAGTAATTCTTTATTTGTGTGTGTTTGAGAATCCATTAGAAGAATGATTTAACACAAACATGGGTAAATATGTGAGATAAGTTTTATCTCGATTTACACAAACGTGATTCCAAACGGATTTGCCAAAAATGCACTTTGGCTTGCCAGTTGCACTCTATTGGCATGTATGCATGTAAATATATTAACGAAGCTCTTGCACTTGTTAATACTTACTACAATATTGAATTCAAACCCAATGAATCCAGCCAAATAGCATAGGTTTGTTATTTGTAACCTGGTGGCATGAGACTTTCCGTAAATGAGAGGTCATGGGTTTAATCTTTTGTAACCTCAAGTAATTAGTATCTGAAAATCATACAGAAGAAATGTTAAACCGCTTTGAATCACTCCCGACAATTATTCCTTAGAGGTTTAAGCCCAACCTTCCAAGGCAGCTTTAATCAACCAAACATATACACAGACCTGCGAGAGCTAGAAGCTTTTATGACAAAAACAGACACTGTTCAAAGGGTAAGTAATAAGAATCCATTAAAGTTGTTTCTGGTGCAGTGTTCTTTGGAGTCTAAAGAGAGGGGGTGACAGCAGCAAA
>JANTPZ010003814.1:0-11656 GCA_025593235.1 Vachellia pachyceras
GAGTCTAGGAGACAGAGTCATGCGTTGGTACGACCCAACAGATCCTCATCTCTGGATTTCAAATGCTTTCTCGTCCTTAAAATCCCTGGCAAAGACTTGCTATCTTGATGGCATTGTCATTGACTACGAGAATTTCCCAAAACGACATAACTCCACTGCTTTCGCTTTCTGCATCGGTGAACTCATCACCATCTTGAAGGATCAGAATGTTATTTCCATAGCCACCATTGCTCCTTACCACCTCATCGCTGTGCCTTATATCGAACTGTTCAAAAGTTACAGCAATGTTATCGACTATGTGAATCACCAATTCTATCCTGACAAAGTTCTGACTCCTCTGCGTTACTTGGAGGATTTTAGGACGCGAGCTTCACAGTTTGATAGGAACAAGTTGCTTCCAAGCTATGAAGTGAACGGAAGGGGGATTCACGGAGACGCGTTCTTTGAGATCTTAAGCCTGTTGGAACGAAATGGGTTTGAAGTCAACAGTGTGATGATTTTCCCCGCGGATGCTAGCGCTGCTGCGGCCAATAACTACTGTTGCAAGAGAAAATCACAACAGTTCTTGCTTAACGCTTCTTGCGCATACGGTGTTTTTTTGTGAAACAAGATAATCTCCTTCACACATTTATTTCGTAAATAGTAAAAGTACTTCTCCACCATTTTCCCAGACAAACCTAATATATCAATAAAATCACCTACCCCGCTCATTTTTTTATATAAGAGTTATATAAGGAATTTCCATATATTAATTAAATTAATTATTTATAATAAATGTGTATTAATTTCTCTAAAAAAAATTATTGAATAATGTGCACTAGAAACTTTCTTATTGTGGTGAATTTTAAGTTGTTGTTTGTTAATTTACATTTATATATGTGTCATGAATTAACAAATGATTAATCCAATATTTTCAATTTAATTGATGTACTTTTTTAAGTATAAAGAATCGAAAGTTGTAAATAAAATATCACACATACCTGTTGAAAGTTCATCAGTTTGGTGAATAAAACGCATGCCCGAGGATCAAAAACACATTTCATCCCATCGTAATTATCATTACAGCATTTGAACACAAATTAAATTGACATTAGATGATGATTACCTTGTTTTTCATATGCTATTACTTCTCATTGATTATGATTAACCACAATACACTTTCGGTTTAACCATAATATGACACTCAACTTGGATTTTTTTTTAACTACAAAAGGATTGATATAATAGAAAAATAATAGAAGGGAAATAAAATCTCTCTAATGCATGTAAATTTTGGATCCATTTGAGAACATAGTGGATAAGTTTTTTTACATAAATCGAGATAAATATGTAAAAAAATTACCTCGATTTACAAAAAATATTGTTGAACGAACTTTTAAATTCATCATAATTTTTACCAAACAAGACTTTCACATTGAACTTGTTTGTAACAATGTTTGTAGAAGTCAAACGCATATTCAATGGTGTTTTCCGTAAAATGAGATGATCTATTCCACATATTTACCTTGACTTATGTAAAAGTACTTCCCTACCACATTATTAAATTATCACATTATCTTGTACTTTTAGTTTTTACCTATTTGAGAGCACTTATATGCAAAGAAAGCGCTTCTTCATCTTATTCCTTTTTTTTTTTTTTTGCTTAAAAGTTAAAAGGATGCTTCAACTTAAATTTAACTTATTTTGGAATTGGAGGGAAATAGAGTGTGACCCACGCCAGTAGAAAGTGCGCAACTTACAGTTAAGCGCATCTTAGCGGTATTTTTATTTTTCATTTTAAAATTTCGGGTCTTAATTTTCCTCCGTTGCATTGGACCTTCGGCGTCCTTCTCTCTCTAACAAAGTAACGACGACCGCTACCACCCTCCACCTCCAGGAAACGCCGTCGCATACGACAATCGGAGATCCATTTCAACATTTGATTCATCTACACGCTATTTTATGCATAGGATCAGATTCATACTTTCCTCCGTGCTTACTTCATTTCCCGAATTCAAGCTGTTTTGTAATTTCCGGAGGATTTCCCTGTTAACCATCGTATAGTTGCTGCATTCGGGATATAATTTGCCGAGGTGAAGAGGAATTTCGCGCTTGCTATTAAGGGCTCCTGCTCAATACATACGTTCTCAGACTTTACAGTGGACGTTTAATTCAGATAAGTGACCAGAGTTGTCATATAGAATTGTCGGAGGATTAGGGTTTTTTCCTTTTAGAGAAGGTTTTTGGGATCTATAAAGTTTATATTGAAAGACTGGTGAGCTTTAGTTGGTGATTAAATAAAAATCAAGGTGCTTTTTGCAGCAGCGAGACAAGGATTATTTAGATTTCCCGAGAGTTGACTGGGGATTGATGATGGTAGATTGACGATGGTGAGGTTTTTAGGACTGACTCTTGGATTCGCTGATGAGCCCCGGGAAATCACCTCGAGGGTCAACCTGAATGGTGAATCTAGCGAAAATGGGTGGCTCATCAGGTTTTTTGACTCGGCATTCTTCTGCGAATGGATTGCCGTTAGCTACTTGTACAAGCATGATCATTCCGGTGTACGTGACTATCTATGTAACCGAATGTATACCCTTCCCTTACAGGGACTTGAGAGCTATTTGTTCCAAATATGTTACATGATGATACACAAGCCAAGCCCATCTTTGGATAAATTTGTCATAGATATGTGCTCAAAGTCACTTAAGATTGCTTTGAAGGTGCACTGGTTTTTATTAGCGGAGCTTGAGGACTCTGACGACAATGAGGGGATTGGTAGAATTCAGGAAAAGTGCCAGACGGCTGCTACATTGATGGGTGAGTGGCCACCTCTCATACGACCTCATGCTGAACCTCCAAGCCCTGGAGGCAAGAACATTGTTTTGAACAAGTTACTGTCATCTAAACAGCGTCTGTTTTCTCTAACATCTTCACCACCCACGGAGAAGTCTGTTTCATCCTTACCATCTCCAGGGAACAATTTGCAAGAGGATGGTATTGGTGGTCAAATGTCTCCTGATGAGAACAGCATATTTAAGAAACTCATGCCAGGCCCGAAGGTTAGAGATGCTTTGCTTTTTAGGAAGTCAGCGGAGAAGGATGATGATGAATCTGAAAAGGATGGCTTTTTCAAGAGGCTTCTGAGAGATAGCAAGGGTGATGATGAGCTGGGCCCCAAAATTCGAGATACATTCCTCTTTCGGAAGTCGTTTGATAGAGATGAAGAAAACTCTGAAAAGGAGGGCTTCTTTAAACGGCTCCTAAGGGATGGTAGGGACAGTAGAGGTGATGATGGAGACTCTGAAAGGGACGGTTTCTTTAGAAGGCTCTTAAGGGACAGTAAAGGGGAGGATGAGGAATTAACATCAAGCTCGGATGGATTTTTCAAGAGATTGTTTCGTGATAGCAAGAATGATTCTGAGGATAAAACAAACACTAAGACAGTGGAAGATGAAGAAAAAGGATTTTTTCGCAAGTTTTTCAGGGAGAAATTTGAAGATAAGAGGGATGGTAATGATAGGAACAATGAGAGAGATAGTACTCACTGTGAAGAAAAATGTGAAAAATATGCTGACGATGATGCAAAGGAAGGGTTTTCACGTAAAGTCTTTAAGGATAAATTTGAAGACAAGAAAGATACGGATGATAAAATTGAAGAGGGTACTTCCAATCGTGAGGAAGAAGAGCTTTTTGAATTTTCTCTGTTCAAAAAAATATTCCGTGTTCATCCCGAAGATGGTAAAAGTAGTTCAGCCAATGAAAACAACAATACCGGGGGTCTAATTGAAAGCAGTCCTGGTACAGAGAAGTTTTTCCGCAAATTGTTCAGAGATCGTGACCGTTCAGTTGAGGATTCAGAATTATTGGGGTCAAAGAAGCACAAAGAGGTTTGCTAAATACTAAGATGCCTTTTGTTGCTTTGTTTTTTAACGTTATGTTACACTGCTGGAATTTAAACAAAAAATTAATCAACATTTCAAAATCTAAGGTATTTTTCCAGTTTTTGTTGCATACTAGGCATATTTTCTCAATATTGTCAAAGCATGTACATCAGAATTTGGAGATGCATCCTGGACATGATACTACTCTGGTGTCACTGTCTACACTACGTTTTTGGTGAAAAGCATCTGTTGCATGCAATATAATCAAGTGTATGCCCCTTTCTTGCTGTTAACCTCATCACTTGGCTCATGTTTGAGGGGGCCAATTGCCTTTTTGGCTCTTATACAACTGGTACAAGTGTTCTAGTGTTAGCAACGCCTTATGCTTATTCATAGAGGGTGTCTCTATTAAACCAGTGCTACGGTAAGATATAGGTTAAACCACCCATGCATTGAGATAATATTTCTCCAAAATATATATAAAAAAAGGCAGATGACTGTTTTATCAGTAACAGATAGGTTTCAAGCATGATATGTTTTGCATGAGATAGAATAATCAAGTGATATCTCTAATCTTAGTTATGAACTATAAGTTAGAATTAAAGAGTAGTGGCAGCATTAATTCATTCTGAAATTTGTTTTGAATTGCCTTTTTTGTTGTTTAACATTAGATAAATGTTAAGTTTCTGTATATCACGCACTATCATGCCTCAGTTGGATATATATTATATCAATTAATTCATGATCATATTAATTTTGTTGCAGCGTCCTGGCTCACCAAAGCAACTAAGTGAAAAACCGAATGCAAAGCCACCTCTGCCAAACAATATGTCGCAGTTCCGCAAAGGGGCTTACCATGATTCATTGGACTTTGTGCTGTCATTATGTGAGACATCATTTGGATTAGTGGATGTTTTTCCTATTGAGGATCGCAAAAGTGCTCTTCGTGAGGTATTCTTCTTGCACTTGCTCTCTGATACATTCTTTATTTATTTAGTCAGCTGACTAGGTATTTCATAGACCTTTTCCATTCTAATGTTTTGTTACATATTTTTCTGCTGTTCCCTTGGTCATAGTCGCTTGCAGAGATCAATATGCATATCGAGGAGTCTCAAAACTCTGGAGGTACTTCTTCATATTGCATATATTATATGAGCGATGTTCATTTAGGGCACACTCAATTTGAATATTTGTTGTGTAATCTGCTGTGTAAGCAAAATTTTATTTTGTGAGGTCTGAAAATCAGTGGTAATTATGGTGATGCAGAGTTAGAGATCTCATGTGTGATTTTTAATATTTATTTAGAAAATTAAACTATGGAAACAGTTTGGTTGTCAAGCTTCAGGTATTTTTTGGCAAGAACGGTGGAAAGGTCATTAAATTAGTCATTGCATTAGTTTTTCACGTCTCTGATAATCAATGTGTGGATTGGTTTTTACTTTCATGTAGTTGCAATTCTTGGCTGTTAATGGTTCTTCAGGGCAGTTATTCATTTTACAGAACAGGTTTAAAACTGTTCAAGCTACTTTCGTAAGTCTATTTGAATTGCTTAAACATTTCTTATAGTCAAACAGCATACAACGTAACTTTTGAATCAAAAAAAGCTTATCTGTTCAAAACTGATTCTGTTTAGGACTTCTGTTGGACCATTTGAATTCATAATCTGATTGAAAAAAGAAGATTTAGTTCTTCAAACTTGAGGAGCTCCCTAAAACAATTTTTGAATTTTGATGGCCAACTGCCCAACTCTGTTTTACCCAGTTATCTAGTCTTCAGAATTTAATAAACACTATTTACTGTCAGAATAGTTCCTTTATCTGCATGCTGATTAAGTTACTGCTTCATATTGTTAAAAATTTTATCTTCTTGCTCTTATGTAAATTTTTCTTGTGATACATTTCTAGGAATTTGTTTTCCATTGGGAAAGGGTATGTACCGTGTGCTTCATATGCCTGAAGACGAAGCTGTTCTATTAAATTCTAGGGAGAAGGCACCTTACTTGATCTGTGTTGAAGTTTTAAAATGTGAAATGCCAAGGTATGAGATGATTTTCAAACACAGTGAAATCTAAGCAAGAATAATGTTTTCTTCATGGTAGTCAAAATCTTACGATTCACGATTCGAATCTCACAATTCAATTCAGATATTGACGGAAAAGATTCGACTTCCATGATGAATCTTTCCCTCACCGAATCGCATGTTGTATCTTACAATTCACGATTCGATCCAAATATTGAGCGGAAAGATTCAACTTCCATAGTGAATCTTTCCCCATTGGAAACTTTCACTCAAGAATCGTGTGACGATTTCTATTTAGGTGATGCAAGATGAAGCGGGCATCTTCCTTTCGTAATGTGGGAGGGAAATTGTCGCAATAGTAGTCTTTTATTCCTATTTCTTCCTTAAAGAAATTGATTCTTTATCGTAAAAAACCCTCCTATTACAGTGCAATCTATATCCAGCCAATGCCCATCGAAACTTCAAGTTTCCTATTTTGTGTGAGAGTTGATTTTTTGCTTTGCTCCCACCTCGTTTCTGTACGATTAGATCTATTATTCTATTTCTTTTAAAGTTTCACCCATCTGGTTTGTGCAGTAAATTTTATAACTCTATTTTTTTTAGAAGTTTGTTTCTTTCCACCCTATTTTACTTTTCTATGCTGTTAGTGATTCTTTTGTGGTTGTTATTTTGATGGTGAGGGCACAAGGACTCATAATTTTTATGAATTTATGTAATATAAATTTTTATTTGATGTCTCTTATGTGAAAAATTATATTTATGTCATTTTTAACAAATGATCATGAATAGTACGATTCACGATACGTTTCGATTTACGATTCTAAAAATGGGTTTTCCGATTCACGATTCGTATCTCGATTTGATAACCTTGGATTTCTGACACATTCTCTTTCCTGCTATTTTTTTAAAAGCAATTTCAAGGAGGCATCTAGTTCTCAGAAGCTTTCTAAAGGTGGGATTCCTTTAGCAAATGGAGATGCCCTCTTGCAAAAACCACCCCCTTGGGCTTATCCATTATGGACTACACAAGAGGCTTATCGTAATAGCAGTGATAGGATGTCCAGATCAACTGCTGAAGCAATAGACCAGGCAATGTCCCATGTAGCTGAGGCTAGAGTCAAATTTGTTACTGTAAATCTTTCTGTGGAAACACAGTTGCACAATCAGCAAGATAAGCCAGAAGTGCATGGTGTACATGGCAGTCGACATCATACTTCAATTTATAGGGCTGGTGTAAGAGAGGTATCAAGAACAGGACATGACAGTGATTTGGAGTGGGTCCATGTAGTGTTGACAGCTGATCCTGGTGTTAGAATGGAAGATATTGATGATAAAACCCCAAGACGTCGGAAGGAACATCGCCGTGTACCAAGTATGGTGGCAATAGAGGAAGTGAAGGTGAGCGTTTGAGTGAATTTTCACATAATCACATTATTTCCCCCTCCACAAGAGCTTTATGTGTCTGGATTTGTCTCTTTTCTTGAGTTCATATTCACTGTTTGTCTTGTAAAGGGAGGTCAGCCAAGTTTCTTCATGTGTTTTTTCAGCTTATTTACACTGTCACACTTTTCTGTACAGAATGGCTCTTATTTCAGTTATCCCTCTAAGCATTTCCCGAGACTAGATGTAGAACCGATATTAGACTCCTAAACCCAACGTAATACTGATATATTGATTTATCATCATAGAAGAACTAATGATGATAGCTCATTAGAGAACTATTGAAAGTCAGTCTGAAAAATAAAATCCTAATCATGCTAAATAGTATTAGCTAACCTTATTTGTCAAATAATGGGATACCAATACCCTAGACTGAAATGCCTTGATTGATAACTCAAAGTCAATCTTAAACCATCCATTGGAATAATGATGAAACCATTGGCCCAAAGAGAAAATGGCATCACTATTAGATCATAAAAACTTTTCCTTATCATTCTGCATTGGTGGATTATTCAAGGCTATTCTGTCTAGAAAAATATCTTTTCCTTTGTATAGTTACAGTTAGTATAAATGATGGTTGGGAAATGAGTTGTGACAACATGCTCTTTTGTACTATTATTCGACATTTGTTTATGTTACAGCCTGAACCTTGCTGTCAGCATTTCATTTTTTTTATTCTTGTTAGGCTGCAGCAGCGAAAGGGGAAGCACCTCTTGGTCTTCCTTTGAAAGGTGCTGGTCAAGATTCTTCAGATGCTCAACCAAGGGTACAATGTAATTCTTGGAGTTTACTTAGTTTAACCTGGGGAATCTGTAAGTTTTATATATGTAATGATGCCTCTTGTCAGGCCTATGGAAATACTCCAAAAGCGAGTGATGCCTTGTCCGGTGAACTTTGGGAGGTTAAGAAAGAGAGAATACGACGGGCTTCAATATATGGAAATTTACCTGGCTGGGACTTGCGATCTGTAAGTTTACTTATCTATTACGAAAGATTTGCCCTATATGCAGTGGTTCTGCAAAGTCAGCAGGTGAAATTATGAATTAAAGCAAGGCAATGCTTATGCTTAAATTAAACATTTTTAGAATGCATAAATCAAAACGAAGCTGTTTACTTAGTTCTAATTTGAAATTTTGACCCCAGTCAGAAATCAATGTTTCGTATGAGCTTTTCTTGGATGGGCTGGTGGGCAGAAATTTCTTGCAATTGCAGTCAAATTATTATTATTATGCTTGTCGATGAAATAACAATCTGAAAGAATTATTACTAGTGAAACTTTGCAACGACTTTGAGGAAAAGTTTTGTTTTTTCTTTTGGAAAATGTCACTGACTTTTAGTGTTGAAGACTCGTATTATAATCTAGCATGAAAGTGTTATCAATGTATTGATATATCGTTAATTATTTGAATGCTATAGATATCATCAAGATAGATCTAAATTGTGTTCGCATGGTTTGTAGGATCAAGCGTGATCCTGTTATATGGTTTAGCAAACAATAAGCCAATTTGTTTTGATATACAAAATCTCCATATTTGTGTCTCTCTTGATTCTATCTCTGGTTCTGGAAACTGGAAAGTATGATTGGTTTTTGTTCCAATGACTAATTTTTTTTGTTGGCTTTATTCCAAATGAGTGCATTATTATATTCATAAGCTTTGTGCATAATGGCATAATATTATTCCATTTTTCACATAGGTTATTGTAAAGAGTGGCGATGATTGCAGGCAGGAGCATCTGGCAGTTCAACTTATTTCTCACTTCTATGGTAGTTTGTCTTTCTGACCTTTCCCATTCCTCGTTATATTCAAAACTAATAAGTTGACCATCATTAATGTCCATTATGTTGTAATTACTTTTGTTTTGGTCAATTCTTTTCACCCTTCTGGTAGTTGTTTCCACAATTCGTTTATTTACTATTAAGGTCAAATCTGATGTATCCTTTGAAGGGGTGAACTCTACTTTATTTGGTTATATTAAACAACTGTTAAAAGTTTGTTGCATGGTTTAGAATTCATGTGTGCATGTAAAGATTGAGTATGTTCTCGGTCTCGGTGAAAGCTGGTAGTTTTAGCAAGACTGCTAACAAAGAAGGGTCTGTGGAATTCCTCACCTTTTTCCATTAATTATTTCCAGTCACTAGGGAGATTCTTTTGTAGATACCTATATGTTATTACACTCTCCGAAGCTTTGCGTTTTTTCCATGTGTCACAGTTTATGTTATGATGCCAGATTATTACAGGATGCAGACTCTTATCTGTTTACGTTTCAAAATAAATTGATTCTTAATTACCTTTTGATGCCAGATATATTTCAAGAAGCTGGTCTACCCCTCTGGTTGCGCCCTTACGAAGTTTTAGGTACTTCTTCTTACACAGCTCTTATCGAAACAATTCCAGATACGGTAAATTCTACACTCATGCTTTCCAATGATTTGAAAATATTTAAATGCTTAGTTGCTGTCTTTGATTAAAAAAAATGGGTCATTTCTAGACTTCCTTGCATTCTATCAAAAGTAGATATCCACACATCTCAAGCTTACGAGAATTCTTCATTGCCAAGTATCAAGAAAATTCTCCAAGTTTTAAACTTGCCCAGGTAATTTAGAGACGTCACTTATTTGAGAGTATAAAATATGTTTTACTTCTGATGTTTCCCTTTCTTTCTTACTTTGGTGAACAGTTCGATTCATCTTTTCTTATATAGAAATCTAGTACATAACCCATGAAACACACCCTCCACACGTTCAATAACTGAGAAATCGAAAAGCATCTTGTTAAAAGCTTCAGTTTTCTGCATGTGGTATGACTTCCTCAGCTGTGCCTTTTTACTCAGCCAAAGGATATTATTTGATAGCTTTCAGCACTTAATTAGGGTATTGCTTCTAAATGAGCTTCTGGCATGACTGAAGAGCTTGCCATTCTTTAATGAAATTTCCACTTTGATTTAAAAAGGAATTAAAGAGTATGTACTTTAATGCCATGTTTGGATAATCCTAGATGTTTTTGTGCTTGCCCTTTCGAATACAAGGGACGTAGGCTATTTGAACCTTAAACTTGAAATGGTTATTGATCTAACTATGTTTCTACTTTCTCCTATATAAAAATAGGCTTAAGCCTTACAAGATACTCCCTCTTGTGCTGGTCAGTTGGGCAATGGACTCGCACAAGTTTTTTCTAAACATGTGGGCTTGAAAAGAATGGCTCAGCACACGTATTGCTTCTCGTCTATAAAAGCGAGCACAACTAAATTACACCGCTGAAATTCCACCAAAATCATATTCCTTTGTTTTGGAATTTGGTTCATTGACCGGTGGAGCTATGCACCATGTTAAATAACTGAAAGTGTGCTTGTTTGGGAACTCATTTTCCCTAACAGTGCACGTAAGTCAAGACAAAACCATCTCGAAATCTGTCAAACCATCTCGAAATCTGTAAAAGCATCTCGAAATCCATAAAATCACCTCGGAAGTTGTAACTCCTTTTTCTCAACGGATTTCCAAACACACACAGTATAAGCTGGTGAAATGAAGGTTTTCTTCCATATCCTTCTGCCACCCATGGTTTTCCTGCTTGTTATCTTTGGGTACCGACTTTGACTGCAACATCATAGATCATACTGCTCCTTAAACCCCCTCCCCCAAAAAACCCTCCATCTGGGATACTTCTTTCCCATTCCCTTCCCCAAGAAGCATTTATAGTGCTGTTTCTTGGAGGTTTAATATTGAAATTACTTCTGTTTATTTTCAAATGCTGTTATCATTTTACTAATTCTACAAGGCTGTCCTTTATTTTATTTTGATTTGGAGAAAATATTATTTATGTTTTAATTTGATAATTGTTTGCTTTCTTTGATCCAGAGGAATTTTGTTGAGAGTATGGCCGGATATTCCCTAGTGTGCTACTTTCTTCAGGTGTGAAGCTACTTATTCTATGCGCATACTTACAGTCCCAATATATGATGCATTTCATGCTCAAATGGCCTTTGAATCGCAACATTTTGCCCTTAATTGGGGCTTAATGGTTTGTGTTCTGCCACTTCTCATTGTTGCGTTCTTGTTGTCCAGGTGAAGGACAGGCATAATGGGAACCTCTTGATGGATGAAGAAGGTCATATCATACATATTGATTTTGGCTTCATGCTTTCTAATTCCCCCGGTGGTGTTAACTTCGAAAGCGCCCCTTTTAAATTAACACGTGAACTACTTGAGGTAGAACTTTGATGGTTTTCTGTTTGATATATCTTATTTTCAAGGGTTAATTTGATTAGATATCGAGTTTCCTCCGTGCAATGATGACCTTTACTTTGTGATTGTGCTAGGTCATGGATTCTGATGC
>JANTPZ010003815.1:0-16327 GCA_025593235.1 Vachellia pachyceras
GCCGTCGGGGAGGGAAGGACTCTGAACCAGAACGGGCTAATCCGATTATCCAAGGGAGCGAATCAGTATGAAATGGGATTAGGGATTTAGGGGAGACGAAAGACGGAGACGCCGAGACTGCCGCTTACGAGTGAGGAGCGAAAGTGCGAAACGCGGCGCCTTCACCCTTCAGTCACTTTCGATGAGGGAAAAAAATAAAATAAAAAAAACGGGCCAACCCGCTAACCCATTAACCCGCGGGTTGGCCCGTTCTGACCCGCGGTTCCAGCGGGGCGGGTTGAGATAACCCGCCCCCTATTGGGCTAGCTTTTTGCCAGCCCTAACCCGCCAAAAAAAAGGGCCCAACCCATATTACCACTACTACTCCGAATACGGCGAAAACTTGACGCCATGAATCTGGTGGCTATTTATACTTTTCCCCGTCCTATAAATGTCTCTTTTCACGACCAAAAAAAAAACGTTGAAGAAATTATTTTATGGGAAAATAACTACAAGTCACATGGATGCGTGATAATAGCATAAAAGACCCTTGAATTTGGCCTTTTGTGGAGCGGTCTCTTGACACCTCAATGAAAAATATTAATATTATATATAATTTCCTTTATACATACCGCAATCGTCGTAGCATTCCATCTTAATCAGACGCTGGAGAAGATTGAGAAGTCACCATTGTGATATTTTACCTTTTTCATATACTTTAAACTGATACCTACAACTCTGGTCACAACAATATTGAAGAAGTTCATCATTATCACCGAAATAAAGAAGCCAACACTGGATCCCTGACCAACAAAGCCAAAACTCGAGTTTTGTAGCCCAGACTCGAATTTTGGCTCAAAAATTCAAGCTATAGTAAATGAGTTTTGGTACAAACCTATCCTTATATTTATTTATGGCAGGTTTTGAATATTGAAGGGGTATTTTATAGAGATTTTTCCATTATGACAAGATTAAAAATTAATTTAATTGTATTATTTATACCTGTCCCACTTTTGTTGTTTTAAATCACGTGATTACTTTTTTTTTTATATAATCACGTGATTACTTGGTTAGTCTCAACCATAGATGAAAATAACCTAGAATTTAGTCAAATAGGCTTGAGACTGCATGGTAGGCCCAAGGCATGAGCCCAGGCTGAAGCATATATGGGGCTCCTTTTTTCACGGTTTAGGCCCAATCCTACCAAAAAAGTCCATAAGTACATTTAAAAAAGCATACTTTATATAGTATACCGTTTCAATAGTCTTACACGCCAGGCTTTGAAGATCTTAAATTGGTTTTAGGCCTATCAAAATTTCTTAAATAATATTTACATATATTATATAAACATATATTTTGTTGGAGGGTTAGTCCCTCACAATGCAGTGAGTCAAAAGTTTTTAATCCATACTAAAAAATGTGCTCAAATTTAATGTCAGGCAGAACTTCCAATATGATTGAGACATTTAATTAGGCAAATATTGTATAAATAAGTGAACCTCAAATATGATTGAGACATTTAATTAGGCAAATATTGTATAAATAAGTTTAACCCATTTGCCTAAATAGATCTAACCAAGCCCAAAGTAGGCTAGGTCCAATCCATGAGACCTACTTTCGCCCAACATTCCTCAGGATGAAGGTTCAAACCCTGAGGAGTGACAACTGCGATAATTAACGCAACCTTAAAGAGGTTGTCCCATCAGTACCTCGCTACCACTGTAAGGTCTCCTCGCGGGGGTCCGAATTAGTCTGGAGCGGTCAATGAACCCAACATACTGGATGGTTTATACAAAAAAACATGCAAAAAAATTTAAACAAGGCTAATACATTTTTTATTCCCTCTAATTTAAAATAAGTGGTTTTGATCCCTTAATAGATCAAATGGTCCACATTTTTATTAGATTGTAAAGATCAATATTTTAAATAAAATGAAACTTAAAGAACTAAACTACTGATTATAAACTTAAAGGATCAAAATCAAAATAAGGACAAACTTATAGGATTAAAGATTGTATTAAACCTTTAAACAACATAAATTTGAATTCTTGATTGAAGATTAGTCATTGGCATTGGACTGATCATCTCGTTTTAGTTGTATTCTTCTCCAGTGTTGCTTCTTGTTTCAGATCTTAATCCATCTTCCTTTGCTTCAGATCTAAGTTGCAAGCACTGTTCTTTCGTCATTGGAAGCTTCAAGGTGGTGTTTTGGTGGCTGAGTTATATCATACTCCTTTCAGAACTCTGAAGATTTAGAGTTCATGTTTTCCAATGACCATAAATTCGAAGCATGTTGCAAACTTGAAGATCAGAATTCAGAATAAATAATCCTCAATGCAGCACGCGCGCACACAAACACACAAATTCCTCACATCAATGACTAAAATTCATCTTTTGAGTTTTGACCAACATGGTCTTTGTTTCAAGGACATGTTCACATCTAATAATAATAACTTCAGTATAAATACACCATTGCCAACCTAAATCAGAATCCCACATGCTTTCAACTCTCCCTCCTTCAACTTGCAAGACCAGCCACACGAACCGTATTCCATCGCATCAGTAGTGAATACTTCCATAGGAAAACAAACGAGACCTGAATCTGGCTTACTTATTGTGCTATAAGGTAATCAAGCAACAACTCAAGTCAAATGATCCAAGAACATGACTTCACTTCTGGCTGTGTGGTGTAGGTAATCAAGCAACAACATGTATCATGTTTCATCGGCAATGACCATGTTTTGCTCATCGCTGGTCCTTTGAGACTTTATCTAAAGCATTAAAAACATATTGCACAGTAACATCCTCCACAATAACGGTCTTGTCTCTAGACTTGGAACCGGTACCTAGGGATACCTGTCTTCGTTTTACCCCCAAAACCTGCAATTACCCATTGAATGTTACAACAATAATTACGCTGAAGAATAAAATGTTCATAAGGCGTATGAAAAACAAAAGGAGTGTTGCAGGGTTGGTGACTCAATACAGAACTAGAAAAGGTAGCCATGTAAAACTAATTACATTGATCTGTTTCCAACAACAAGAAACATAAAGTGAAATATCAATGATTATTAATAACATCAACCTACAGGGCACCATTATACTATCTACAACTGTGAACGAACACAAGTGAGTAGCATCAGATAAAGCTCATTTTGGTGGAATCATGATTCTAAAAGGTCAGGATCTCATGGTAAATGTCATATGAGTTGCTGATACAGTCCAATGACATACTATGATCCACGTAGCCAATGAACTCATTTAATGATGGGGCTTTATTGTTGTTGTATAATTCCAGAAAACAGGTAAACCAAAACTAGACAATCCAAGGAAGAAGCAATAAGCCAAGAAGGAACAAAGGCGCCACTGATTCCCACATAAAATGAAGAAAGATTTAATCAACTACGTGTATGAAAGTCCAAGTACCAATATTTTGAATATGACTGCGCACAAGATTTTGATCCTTCCAGCACTAATCCTTGTTCCCACCATAGCAACAAGATTTCACTAAGTTAGAGAAAACGAAAATTATCCCTAAATATTAACACCTGATACTGGAAACTCATGAACATGCAACAGTTGACTCTGGCTCTCTGTCTCTCTCAATATTTAATATTAGGGCTTCGCCGCCTCTCTTCAGCGAAATTTCGTATTTCAAGACACAAACTAAATCAAACCCAGCAAAAATAAACTGGAAAAACAATAAACAAAAGAAGAGCTTACGGAGCTTATGTAATCAACAAGGGCGGCATTTGCTTCTCCATCCCTGGCCGGTGCGTCAATTTGCACTCCTACAGCTTCATCACTGATATCTAAAATTCCATAAAGGTTATGAACAAAACCCAAAGCACACAAAATTGGATGCATATCAACAAAAACAAAAAAGAAAAAAGAAAACGAGAGAGGTACACCTGTTACGGAAGCAGTTTTGGAACCGGGCTTGGCGTGGATGGTAATAGCAACAGAGGAAGGAGTCATGGATCGAATACAAGAGGGCCAATTGTTAGGTTTTGCGGATTGAGACGGTTCACTCTTCTCGACCTTCGCCTTGCCCCGCTTCGAGGCGGCATTTTAATTTTCAGATTCCTGGTGCCGCGGCGGTGGACTCCCAGTGATGCGCCAAGACCGAGACTAATTACAAGGTGCCACCTTGCGTACCCACTACACGCGAGCACCTCTCTCAATATATATATATATATATATCATTATCTGGACTAGTATAGAATTTTTTTTTATTTTTTCAGAGAAAACCACGTGGCGGATCCGAATCGTCTGGCCTTTTAAAAAAAGAAAAGAAAATAAATAATATCGCATTCGGTCCCCTTAACCATGTCGAGTTTCGACTTGATCTGAATCTGATAAGCCAACACGCGTCATCGTTTTCCGATTATTCCGTTTTTGGAATTAAAATGCTTGTGCTCCGAGTTTGAATTGGTATTGGAATTGCAAGTTTGCAACACAGAAAAACGAAGGCCAAAGAGAGTTTCATTGACAAGGAACCAGAAATTCGATAAAGCCAGACGATGGGGGCTTCCACTTCGACGGCGCAGAGCGGTTCGACGGAACAACAGGAGGTGGAAAATGAAGCTTCTTCCACGGGTGCTCTTCCTATGCTTCGGAGAGCTTTCTCCAAGCTTGCTGATCCCGAAACAAATGCCGTCCCCCCTGAAAATTTACAGGTACTGAGAAAAGTATTATTTTTTTTCATTTTTGGAAGTATGGAATTAGCCAATTCTGATTTAAGAAAGTCAAAGTAACTTATCACAATAATGTTAAGTTAGTTTTGGTTTCTCAGAAGTCTGTTAAATCAAGCAGGCATTCCCAACAGTTGTTAAAAAAAAATACTTCAGGGCAACTGCTCTGAATTGATGCTTGCGGCTTTAGATAAGAATTCTTGTTTATTGGTGTTATTCTTTATGTTGTTCTGTTATCTCTTGGGAAGATTTTAGTGGTTGACTATTCCACAAAATGCAATGGATCATTACTAGTTACTCTTCCATGTGCAAGTATGTGTGCAGAAGAGGTCTGCTTTTTGTTGGATTCATCATTGGAGGGGTAAGTTTTTAATCTTAGCCACCTGTGAATTCGTTACTATGCAGTTTGACATCGTGAGTTACTTGTAATTAAAGTGAATTTTAGTGTAATTCGGGTCCGTATAGAAAGATAAGGAGTAATCATAAATGTTCAAAAATTTTGTCACTGACCAAGATTTGAGAAAAGCGAATTGTTGAGGGTACTTGCTATCTTTTGTAAAATGCGTTCACCACAATTCTTATATTCATTCAGGGTTTTATCTTCTTCTCTTTGATTTCTAACATGTAAACATGCTGTTTTCAGCAATGCTTTAGGTTAGATTACAAAGGTCAAAGTGATGCCCGCAACATCCTCAAATTGTTCCCGGTACTGTTAGATCACTTGGGATCATCCATAGTTGACCAATTTTTCATGCCTGCTAAAGGGAAAATTACTTGGATTGAATTTTTGAGAGGTTATAATAAATGCTGTGCAAGGATGTCTGCATCCATGTCACTGAATATGCTTCTCAGAATATTGCATTCAACTTTAGGAAGAGCCAATGTGCCTATCAATTTGGAGTTTGAATTTGATGATACTGATGGCAAAATAAATGGGTCACTTCTTGCCAGTGATGCACTTCTGCTTCTGCTCATGTGTTGGTATATGTCATGGGACTGTAGAAGTTTGAAACATTCTGAGCGCAAAGCAAGTCTTAGCCCACCAAATTTAAATCATTTGGTACTGTCAGCCATCACGTCATGTGCGAAAATTGACAGTGTCTTGAATGTATGGGATGGCAACTTCTCAAGCTCAAAAGTTCAAATTCCTGCTGGAAAGTTTGTTACATGGGTTTTGAGTACAGTACCGTGCCTCTCAGATTGTTTGAGTCAGTTTTTCCATGCAAGACTGCAAAATCAAGCCACTGCAGGGGTAATTCCTGCATTCAAGCTGAACTATTTGCCATCTCTATTTCTTTGACACCTGTTCAACACAATTTCTATGCATACCGAGAATTATACTCTTTTTTGTAACATGTTTAGCATCCTAGTATTCTGTGCTTACTATAAATCAGTTCAAAAACTGTCTGCCCTGATTATAAATTATTTGAAATTTGAAATTAGATTTAAATTAAAGCTTGCCATTAATTTATGTCAGCCCTATTTTGTTTCTTCTACCTTACCTTCCTGCTGACTTTGTTGTGTGAGCTGCAACTACTTCCTCACATCCCTTTTCATTTTCAAGCATACTGTGTAACTCAGTCTTGTTTGTGTTTCTTGTTTCCATCAAAAATTTCTTTTCCTTCATCTAATTGAGATGTTACGTTTGGATCATTATATAAGTTGGTGGTCAAACAGCTACCTCGAAGTTTTTCGTACTTTCATTCTGTTATTGACTTAATTATCATAGCATTTGATTACAGTCAAATAATTGAATTTTTTTTTCTGAAATTATAGAAGGATGTCAATGACTGTCTGTGGCTAGCCCTCTTTAACATTTTCCTTTTAGGGTTCTGCTAATAGGGAAATGATAATTGTCTTGAAGACCTTTGCCCTTAACATTTACACCAGTGTATATGGTATTGTGTCACTTGCAGAGAACTTTCAACTAGGCTTTGCCTGTCTTGTACTCCCTGAGTCCTGTTTTCCAAACTTCTTTAGATTCAATAATATAGGTTATCTGCTTGTTGACATGGTTATTATAGGACAAAAAAACCTATTGGTCTAGCTCTAAGGTGTCTTCAGATGGAATAATTTCCTGATCAATGCAGGATGAATTGGTGCCCTCAGATACCTCTGTTGGGGATGTTTCATTAACACCAGAATGTGATAATAACATTTTAACACACGGAAGGGCATGGGCAATCGGTCTTACACAGAGAAGTGCAATAAATGAAGAAATCTTGGAAGTTTGTTTTCCTAGAAGTGAATGCGGAATGGACAAAAGACTTCTTTATAGGTTAGTATCTTTGAATCTTATATCTGGCTCAATCCTTCACTTATGCCTTAACTGTGTAGGACACCTGCTGGAATAAACAAATTCTCTATAACTGTTTGGCATTGCTAAAATTGGGGATGATTTCCTCATTTCTTTCCACTGCTTCACAACATTTTGCTTTCTGTCTGATTTTGTTATCTACTGACAGTTAGTCTTGCTCTCTTGTAAGCCTTTTTGTTGTGAGACTTGCCATTTGGAAAAAGATTGTCTTTGACATCGAATATATAATATGTCATAGGTCATCTGCTCATGGGAAAGGCCTAAACAGATTTTGGTCACGTGTTGAAGGTTACAAAGGTCCATTGCTAATGTTGGCTGCGGCAAGCTCAGGACAAACCCATGAGGGAAGCTCCACTGTTGGGAAGTGGACTATAGGTGCACTAACTAATCAGGGTTTTGAAAATAAGGATCTGTTCTATGGAACCTCTGGATGTTTATATGCTATAAGTCCAGTTTTCCATGTATTCCCACCTTCTGGTAGGTAGTAGGGGCTAAGAGTGGCCTGTTTAGTATCCTATTTATTGGGGAGTGGGAGTTTGGTTGGGGATTTTTTTTCTTTCTTCTGACTAATTTTTTGGCAACTATCCAACATTAATTTTTTGTTATTATTGACAGGGAAGGAAAAGAATTTTGTTTATAGTCACTTGCATCCTGCTGGTAGAGTATACGAGCCTCATCCAAAACCTGTGGGAATCGCATTTGGGGGCTCTATGGGAAATGAGAGAATATTCATTGATGAAGATTTTGCAAGAGTAACTGTTCGTCATCATGCTATTGACAAAACTTATCAGCATGGTCCTCTACTTCCAGACCAGGTATAATTCTATGTCTGAGAATATGTTTTGATGTTGAGCTTGTAACCGAACTATAATTAAATGCATCGATCAGAAGTTGCTAATTATGCATGTTGTCTCGTATGGTATCATGTCTTGTTAAATATACTGTAATCTTCTTGGTTGATGGTTCTCTCCCTTTTGGAACCTGGATGTTTGAGTACTGGATTGTTCTGATATATATACTAGATTCTTTGGTGTGAAATCATTTTTTGCCAAAAAAACATATGCTGCAATCCGGATGAAAAAATTTCTATTAAGAAGCTAATGGTGAAAGTTTTTAATAGAGTTATTGGAAGTCATGGACTGGGATTTTTAAAGCACTATGGCTATTGAGCAACAGTGAACTTTGCTTGTCCAGTGACTCCATAGCTTCCTGAGCTGTCATTCGTTGGCTTATGATATGTTTCATTTTCAGGGTTTTCTGGCTGTTGAAGGTTTGATATCAGAAGTGGAAGTTTGGGGACTAGGAGGGCATGCAGCAAAAGAAGTGCAAGATTCATATAAAAAGAGAGAAGAACTTTTCACTGAGCAAAGACGGAAAGTAATGCACCTGATGATCCCACTCTTGTTTTGAATTAAACTACAATGAATCAGTAGAAAGCAGGAATTAATATGTTATGCGCTTTTTTACAGGTTGACTTGAAGACATTTGCAAGTTGGGATGATTCACCTGAGAAAATGATGATGGACATGATATCTGATCCTAATGCTGTTCGAAGGGAAGACCGGTAAGATGGACCTCATGATATTGGTATGTTATTGTCACACACACACACATTTTTGCTTATATATATATATATATATATGAATGTATGAATGTAATTTCTTTACAAGTGCTATGTGCTAATGAAGACTGTAAAGCATGTTCATGTGAACTCATGTATTTTCACTAGAGCCAATATGGATGTTTATCAAACAAATAAAATATGATCATAGTTCGATACTTGGGAGGAAGCCACTTTCAGACCATGTTTGTGTTTCTAAGCATTCATTCTAATCAACAGATGGGGTATCTCCCCACTTCTTTGTAGGCCGTTTGATTTGTAGAACCAGTGGGAATGAGATGGAATGTAATAACTTAAAATGTAACGGAGGTTAAATGTTTGTTTGGTATAGTACTTAAGAATACGAGAATCAGATATGTTATTTATATTTTACTAAATTAACATAAAATAAAAATTTATTTTATGGACAACAGTGGTAAATGGGCGGTCAAGTGAATGAGGACCAAACAAACATTTGAACCGATCATTTGCATTAGGATTACATGTAGTCTTCTTGCAGCTGAATCAAACGAGTATTAAGATTATTTTCCTCCACTCCATTTATCAAAAAGAAAAAACTGGGTTTTTTTCCAAAAGCATGAGAACTGCGTCTGCTATATTGATCATGATGTTAAAATTATCCGATGCTTATGAAATGATAATAAAATTAATGCTAAAGAAAAATTAATTCTCTCATCAATGTTAGCCTAATCAGTATTGCATATAACAAGGCAAAGTATTATAAAATATAGAATTAAAGGGGAAAGAAATGAAAAGGACAAAAACAAGTAAAAAGCAAGAGATCAAAGGACAAATAAAATGCAAAAGAAATGATTAAAGAAAGGAAAAGGTGAGTGACTTAAAAAAGGAAAAAGTGCACAATATTCATTAAGAGTGATCATGAGCCATGGATTAAATAATGAAAAAGTTCACTTCATACTTGTATGAATATATAAGTATGTATTGAAATGTTAATGTTGAAATATGAAAATTCATATTGCTCAAAAAAAAAATATGGAGATTCATGATTCAGCATCTCTGTATGAATAAAGAGGAATGAATAAAAACTTTGGCTACATGTATTCCATGGAAGCTTTTCAGATATTATTATTTAATTTATTATAACTCAACACAAAAATTAAAGTCAAATATAGATAGATATAAATTAGTTAATAGGTTCATTGATCTTTATTGACTATGATGATGAAAAATGAATTAGGATTATTATTCAAACACTCTCCACTTCTCAAAGAAAACTAATATCACAAAGTCACTATCAAATATTAAATATATGTACATCTTTATAAAAATATAATCGTTATTTGTCTTTATTAAATATAACTTGAAAAGAGATGAGTAACTTAAAAAAAAGGAGAGAGAAATGGTGTAAAGAATTTAGAAACATGCTTCACAGTGAACAAGTCAATGTGCCATGAGACCCTTGCGTTATACAAGTCAACAATAATGTCTCATTATAAATTAATTCAGACCAACCAATGAAGCCTGAATGCGATGAATCGGTTAATCCCTTGCACTGTAGTGAATTGAAGTTTAAATTCCTGTTGAAAGAATGCCCATATTTTACCCAACAATATGTTAAAATATAATAACGTCCAACAGGAATATACATGTATTGCAGCAAAAAAATTAGAAAAATAGGTTAATTAAGATGTAACGTACCAAAAGATTCCTAAGGTAGACTAATTAGTGGGTTTTTATTTATGTGTATTGAATGGAAAAGTAATAAAATCTTTATGTATGTGAATATGGCCTGCCTCTTCTCTAACTTGTTCGTACACTACAAGAAGCGGTGTAATACCTAACACAAGTACCCTTAACTCAGCCAATCAATGGAATTCCGAAAAAGAAAAGTGATAATTAATTATTCAATCCTCAAACACATCAAATTACATACACACACAATCTCCGACCAATATGAGAAAACCATAAATTATAATATGGGATCTTGTTTGTGATATCTGTGTCTGCACACTCACACACACACACATTAAATTTTGAAAAGTGAACGTTTATTGGCTGTTCAAATATATAAGAACCAATCTGATGAAACATATATAGAAGATAATGGATTATAATATTAACGGCACAAGTTGAGCTTAGATTATGAGACTATATATTAAATGTTAGTCTAAGGCCGTTTGTTTAACTGAAAATCCTGTAATGAAAATGGAAAGTGTGTATTTTTCGACGGCGGTAGACGATTAGTTGGTAGAAAAGTAAGAACCAATTTTTTACTAAATGAGATTTTTCATTAAAGATATGAAGATTGATTTCCATGAAAAATGGTGGGAACCGATTTTCAATCACAAGTAGGAAAATCTGAAAATCAATTTTACCCATGTCTGAGATCTTTGATTCTTCTTGTTTTAACCAAAGATGTCTTCAAGCCATTTTCTCCGTCTTCGTCATGAGGTTTGGGGATAAACGATTTGGCAACTAATAGCATCCCCTTTCATCCCTCCCCATATAAATACTTCACGAAAAACTAGTTTCTCCACCACAATGATGAACCATGAGAAAAAAAAGATGAATCAAAGAGGTATAAATACCATCTTAAACATAATTTTTTAAGTTTGATTGATAAACCTGGGTGAATAGGTATTACTTTTTCATACTTTAACTATATGCAGGTGATAGGCACATCCTAATTAAGAGAAAAATTGTTTAAATTTTGTGTGATCACGAGATACCTATGAGATTCATCTAATTAAATATATAAAATTATCTAATCTTGTGGTTTTAATTATATACACATCATGGTAGCCAATTGTTAAGGGAAAAAAAGTTATGTAAATCCATATTTCCTATCAAAGATTCTGTATATAGAGTGAATGAAAGCACCAATCAAATATAAATTTACCTATCAAATCATTTTTCATTTCAGTACATGTCAAACATCCTGTTGAAAAAAATTTCATTCTCTTCCATTCCTTTCCATTACAATAAATTCTTTGATATAAACAAGACATGAAATAGACAGACACAAGTTCTAGAAATTTAAACGACCCATATCACAAGTTTATATGCTTCACTTTTGTCAAATCACCCACTAGGGTTACACGCACACCCCACTATAAACACATCGCCAATCAAACTCCCTTCACTTTTCCACCCAACACAACATGCTTTCAATATATATATATATATATATATATATATTGGACAATCAATATACATATATATTGAATTCCTCCGTAAAAGAAAAGGAAACATACGTACACCATGGACTAAAGAGAGGGATAGAAGTATATAATAATATTAATGAGATAAGAGCTTAGTCTCGCTCCATTATAACAAGATAAAATTACATGCATGCATGCAAGCATCCATGCATGGCAAGTCCAATCATTCAATTCTAGTAATGAATATATCAAGCTCAGGGTTGTGTTATCTTTATATATGCGTGCATGTGCTCCATGGAGACACTTGTTGCATATTCTTATTACCATGGTTCAATTAAATATATGCAAGTATAAATAATAATGTTGAGATAGAAAAATGATATTAAATACTATGGAAATGATTATTAGATCCTATTACTTGGAGCTGAACTTATTGCCGTGAACAAATTCTGGTGTGTTATGCGTTGTGTGATGAATTATGGTTATGTCTTTTGATAAATACATAACTATAATCATTTCTATGGTTATGTCTTTTGATTATTATGGATTCTGAAATGATCATTATGCTTATATATATATATATATTAAATACTATGGTTATGTCTTTTGATAAAGAATAATAGTGATGAGAATATAATGAAATTTTTAACAATATGTGATGAGTAGTATAAATAATATTATCCCGATTTTAATATAAAAGTCAGTTGACTTTTTTATAAAAATTAAATAAACTTAACACATTATTTTATGTGTATTAGCGGATTATATATCAATTTATATATAAATCATTGGGAGAAAAATTATAAATATAAATACTTTAAAGTATGTAATGTATTAAACTTCATTAATTTTTTAAATAAAAAATCAACTAATTCTAATATTAAAGATACAACGAAATATTAATGGGGATGCCTGCACACACATAATTTTGGGTAGGAAATACTCATTAATGGTGTCCCTACAGAATTACATCACAAATACGATTGTCCGACTAAATTGGGAGAAAAATGAATTATTTGGCATGTGACAAAGCATTACAATATCATCGTGTCTCCCCTCCTTGGATTCCAACCACGTTTAATTTGTCCCATTTCTTGGGTTTGTTTGAAACAATGTTTCTAAAAACTAGGCACACGTTCAACAGTGTTTTTCCGCAAAGTAAGATAATCCCCTCCACATATTTATCTCGAATTGCGTAAAAGTATTTCTTTACTGCGTTTTCAAAAGACCCTTTTGTTTTTATAATTTCAGTAGAAAGTAATAAATAGTTGTATCTGTTCAGGATTTCTTTCTACAAATTAAATGCATGCCTTTAGTCTTCTAGTTAATTTTAGAGGGAATAGTTTTCAACATAATACTAAAGGAACCGGTGAGAAGCACCGTGACCGAGTCCTCGTCGTCTTTTATATATATATATATATATATATATATATATATATTATTAATAATTAATATAATTATAATAATTAAAATGTATTTATATAATATATTTATATATTTAATATTTTAAATTTATTCTATTTTATTTATGAATTATTGAATTTTTAAATATTTTTATAATAATTAAAAAATTCTAGCCTCTCCATTCTGCAAGCAGATATTAAAAAAATACTTGAGATACAATTCTATAGTGAAGCAATAGCATCTTCAAATACATTCCGCTTCCTTTGAAACTATGAAATTTGCTCCCCATGGATAACCATATGGTCAAATGGAATTAACATGCTGTCAATTTGTGTTGCAGGGTAAGCTCCAGTATGAGAGTCAGCAGGCACATCAACAAACGTGTTTTTCCATTGAATGTTATCATCCTGTCTAGAAGCAGAAGATAAAAGATGATTCTGCCTGCCTTGCTGATCCAAAAGATCAAACCCCAGCACTAGATTCTAAAGTCCATATCTATAAAAAATAAATAAAATAGAATAAATTTAAAATATTAAATATATAAACATATTATATAAATATATTTTAAATATATTAATTATTATAATTATATTAATTATTAATAATATATATAAGACGATGAGGATGCGGTGCTTTTCCAATACTAAACGCTACACGTGAGAACATGTTCACTATCATCCAACAGCATAATTTAACATGAAATTTTTTTACAAAAAATTATAGGGGTAAACATTAGCAGCCTAAGCTTTTTTTTTAGCTAAGAAATATGTATCTTCTTACCTAAAACAATCAAATTCGATACACTATCAAATATTAAGGGTGTGTTTAGGAATTCCATTAGAAGAAAAGAGTTTACAGATTTCGAGGTATTTTACGGATTTTAAGATAGTTTTACGGATCTTAAGATAGTTTTTACAGATTTCAAGATGGTTTTTACATATTTCTAGATGGTTTTGTCTCGGCTTAAGTGTACCATTGGGGAAACAGTGTTCCCAAACACGCATTAAACGTGGATATCTCTCTCAACATGAATTCGATCTAAGATTAATCACTCTATAACTAATCGTCTATGTTAAATCCAATCATCATTGATAAAAACGTTGCCATAAACAATCAGTCACTCTCACAACAAATCAAGGTTGCAAGTGACATCCAACTTTGAACATCACTCAAAACGCTGCTATGATCCGTCAAATTAAAGGTGGGACCGAAGGAACAACAAACATAGTGAGATCCAGCCAGCGAACTTCTAGGAAGGCATATAGATCCAAGTGGTGGTTACTTGTAGTACTATATCCTTAGCCTAAAACGCAAAACTTTGAATTTAAACCCAACTTATCCTCAATCTTTAATTTTTAACAACAATCAATCACTTAAATAACAACAAAAATGAAAAAAGAGATAGAAGGTTGCCCCACTTGTCTCCGCGTATCTTCTTCAACAGTACAAATCGTTACTGTTTTTGTTTTATACTTTAGGTTTTAATTTATCACACAAAACAAAAAAAAAAACATTTGTAGGGTACACAAAAGTATATACTTTCCCTTTGTTTTTTGTATTATTAATCTGATGAGAGTTTGAAGCCGAAAAGTTCACAGATTGAATCAACAACTCAAATTGCACATCAGAGCATTAGACCAACGTAACCCACATCATTTGGCCAAATTGATGCATTAATAATTAATTAAAAATCAACATCCGAGCAGATTGCAATCTAACTACTTGCAGGCTTTTGAAGATTTTGAATCTCTTCATATATTGTTTTTAAATCTGATTATGGCCTCTAACATGACATGTTGCATTTTTATGGTACTAAGAATCCCACAGAATATACAAAACTTTTGTTATGAGATAAGATTTGTACTATATAAATAAGCTTGCCAGCCACCTTTCAATATGTCTTTGTTTTGTTAATTGTAGTTATTAGATGAGGAAACTGCTGGTGGGTTAATCAACTTTCCAGATGGAGCTTGCAAATAATCACTTCATATTGATTTATTGGGGGGTGAGTGTAATCAGTTTTCTAATTAATTAATCATAGAGTGGTAAGTGCTTCAGTCTAATTAATCTTTCATATTCAAAATCTGATTGACTGATGCAAATAAAGATTAATAATGTTGATAACATATTGATGCAACCATATCCTCGTACAACATCAAAAAATAGAAGGAATGTTGAATTGCTTATATAATTATGGAAATCATTGATGGATAGCTTCATTAAGGATGAGATTAAAGTTTTTGGTTTCATGGACCTTGAAAACCGCTACGAAGTGGTTTTGGTTGAAGCAATACCAATAGGTTGCTTCGATGAAAACTGCTCCATCTGATTATTAATATAAACATCTATTTACGCCGCTAATTACGTTACAAACAATGACTTATATTGAAAACCGAAACTAAATCCAAGTTCTAAGTTTGTTTCAGAATAGGCATAGATAAAACTTTCTACATCTGTTCACTTAAAGCAAACATAGAGGTTAGCCAAGTAAAAGATATTCTTTATAGGAATGATTCTGTTTATAAAGTAAATAATGAATCCATTTTTTTTCTTTTAGAATTAGGAAGGGGGCTAATTAAAGTAGTTCTATAGGATCAAAGTTACCACCTTCCTTGGGGATAAAAAGGGATCTTTTTGCTATCAGTACATAATGTGCCGAGCACCTGAAACAACATGGAGAGACAATGAACGATCCCTTTCTCAGGTGAAGCTATTTAGCAAGCCACTAGCCCTAGTGGGATTGTAGGATCAACCAAGCAACAGCATTATGGAATGAGGATTTATGGTTCTCCAAAATCCATCGTACACGTGGCATATCCTACTGCGCCTAAGGTGGAAAAGAGTGGGAACCACCTGTATCGATTAAGATAATCCAATTATTCAGAAAGAAAGAAAGAAAGAAAACATATTAATCCCCACTAAGTGGGGCATCCATATTCTCCTAAATCATATCTCAATCTCCATTTACAAATACATACCACTCCTAGGAATATTCTAATCAACCCACCTTTCACCATTTTAATGTGTGTGTGTGTGTGTGTTAATTTGCTATATATAATCCCTTTAAACCCATCTTCACCTATCACTCAATTCTTCACCATCATCGTCAAAACACGCATAAAAAAATGGCTGCTGCTTATTCTGCAAATTCTCAGCAACTACTCTTTCATGACCTTCTTCTTGGTCATCA
>JANTPZ010003817.1:0-13323 GCA_025593235.1 Vachellia pachyceras
GCATTGTCGAAGAAGTTGACGCCATGGTTGCGGCAGCATTGGAGCAGAGACTTGGCCTCCTTCACATCGAGCTGGTTCCCGAAGCTGACCCAAGCTCCGTACGAGAGCTGGCTCACCTTCAAACCCGATTGACCCAAGTTCTTGTACTGCATGATTGCCTGGTGACGAATTGAACCACAAAGATGCACAGAGAAGGGGAGAACAGAGCAGAAGTAGCAGGAGCGGTCTGGAACTCTGGAATGTGGGGGAAGGGCCGATATTTAAAAAGAGAGAAGGAAAGGCGGAAATGGTAGGGTGTGGGGCCGTTAGGGGCACGAGGATGATGAGTTGTTGACACGTGGATTTGAATTTACTGAAATGGTCAGGAAGAAAATTGAAATGCCCAATTTGTCCCTGTAAGGCGTAAGCTAGGAAATGCGGCGTGTAGAGGGTGGCCTGGTACTGTGGGATGTTGTGTGTGAAATCGACGTGTCATTTGGCATCTACCTTATGACCACCGCTTGATCCTCTGGATGGCACACGTCATTCTTGAAATATTAATACTTAATATAAATACATTCAATCTTTTTTGTTTTGCGTTCTTCTTGCGCATAGTGCATTTAAATTTAGAAAAATTACTTTAAATTCTAACACTATGGGTTAATTACTTTAAAGTTATGAGAAGTTGTTAATTGCAGCTACTTCATTTATTAACGACGCTTCTCAACTTGTTATTAACAATCTCTTAAAATTTTAGAGTAATTAATTCACTATCGCAGGACTGAAATGCAATTCTTCTTTTAAATTATCTTATCATCAATTTTCTTCTTCTACAAAACTCAAACTCGAGCCCAAGGGAAAAATCTTAAATCACTCAAACCAATGAGCGGACAATTTTACCATTTCCTAAATTTTTTTTTTTTGCCAACATCCATTTCCTAAAATTTGTAACCATAATAAATTATTTAATGTTGTAAATACTAATTTAAGCCTGCGATTCATCATCTCAAAATTCCAAGAAATTTAATCATAACCTTCATGAATCATTTTATTTTATGTTTCTGTTTATGTTCACCAATCCAAATCAGGATAGCATAGCATTCATTTGTTTCAAATACATTTATGATTCATTGATTTAAGAAAATGTTAGTATGGATTCATATGCAAAACATGTGTTCAGAACTGGCAATTTACATGTTCAAAGAACCTAATTATGACCTTCATTGATCATTTTTACCTTATTTGACTATTTTCACTCATGAATCTAAATTAGTAGAGTAAAATTTATATGAATTAAATACATGAATAATTCTTTGGATTTGAGACATGCCAGCGGAAATTCAATATCAGAAAAATGTCATTTAACGATTGAAATCCGTCGCTAAAATGAGGGTCGCTAATATTTTTCATCGCTAAATGAAAATTTTCTGATGGAAAATAGCCATTTAGGGATAAATTTTTCCATCTCTAAATGGTATTTCTCTGGTAGTTATAATGTATAATCCATGTCAATATTTCTTAATGTCAAAAACTTAATCAAGGCTTTCATGAATCATTTTATTTAGATTTCCCCTCTCATCTATAAATTCAAATTGGTACAGAAACATTTATATGTACCAACTACATTATTATTCTCTAATTCTTGGAAATGGATTTATCGTTTCAAAATTTCGGACGCACATGAATAAATAAGTTCATGCCCTTCCATTAACTTTAAAAGATACAACTCACACTTAAATTATCTATAGCAAAACTTGTTATCAGACAGCTTACTGGGGTTAAGAAAAAAAGTTGAATGAATTTACAAATAAAATAATATATTATCATTGAAACTTGAAACAATATATCAAAAAAATATATATATAATGATACAGTTAAAATTGAAAAACAATGCGAGAAAAATGCCATCAGGGAGGTAAATCTGCATTTTAAGTCAAGTTAAAACTAAATTTATAAAGTAAGCTGTAACTTCTTGATGACATTGCCTCGTATTATTCGGTTATTTAATATTCAATACCAGTTGAAATTTTCAATAACCAAAAATAAACTTTTACTGTCCCTTTCATTTGTGACAATGCAACTTTATTCATCGTACCCAAAACACCAGCTCTTGTCTTCTTCACTCTTTTAGACTGTGCTCTGTGTTACTTCATTTTGGGTGCGTTAGACAATGCTTAACTTATACCTAAAAGTACGTTTAAGATTTAACAGTGTTTTTCTGTAAAACGAGATAATCCCCTTCACATATTTACCTCGGCTTGCGTAAAAACACTTCTCTACCGCGTTGTCAAACGGACACTTTGAGTGCATCTCCCTCACTCAAACACATTATCTCGTATCAAGAAGCCCCATTCTCCTTTCATTCTTTCAATCCAAGCACACATCCATAATCTACACTTAATATTCTTCCAAGTTTTATAATAACCACTCCTTTACATTCACTTCTCAAGAATATGAAGGCCACATCCATCCAAGCCGTATGAAATTACTTAGAGACAAGCAACATAAAAACATCTTCTTGAGGGAATTGCATTGTGCATCTCTCAGTATTTGTTGAAGACTAAGTGGTTTGATCACTTTGATTTTATGAACAAATCATTTGATCCCTGTGTTTAAGAGAAAACGCGGATAAGGACATCTTATCAACAAAATTGAAGTAAAAAGAAATTAAACAAGAAAGAATGACGCTCACCACTAGCTAAGCTGGAGGCAATCTTTGGCTGAGGAACTTTGCAGCACCTTGTTCCACTCCAACTTTAGATCAGGAGAAAAGAAGCCAATCAGATATAGTAACAGAAACAAGTTTTGTGTAAGATAATTAAACAGAATTTGCCATATGTTTAAGTTGTGAGTTATGAAAAATTACCACATAAGCAAACACATGGGCACTCAACTTTAAAATATACAGTTGAGATCTAATTTACCTGAGAATGTAGAGTACAAGGAAACCACCAAAGAACAGTGATACGAGAGAGAAACCCTAGGGGAACAAATCCAAAATCATGGATTAGAATGATTCTATATCACAGAAGTGGGGCTGTAAAGTGAAGAAGCTGACTCAATGAGCTTACGTGAGAAAGGCTTCTGGAACCAGCAGAAGAAGAGGAAGAAGAAGGAAGAGATTGCTGTAACTATTATATGGATAACAGAAGCATGAGTCAGTGAGGAAACTGAATATTTCATTATCTCCAACAAAAAATTCATGTCAAGCAAAGACAAAAGATATCAAGCTGAAATGGAGGCTAAAAAAAGGTATTTTTCTATCCCTTAAAAATGCAGGTTGAGGTCTTTTAATATCTTAAATCAGAGAGTATAACTGACAGCAAAACTAGTTAATGTGAGTCGGGCATGCAAGAAAAATGACCAATAGGACACGTTTTCACAAGTAATTCAATAATTCAAAGCACATAATCCATTATATACTACTTGAGAATGGCATGGAAAAGGGATAAAGCAAAGCAGCAAAAAGCGCTCGAGATTTCATAAGCAGAAAACCACTTTTGAGTCCTTTAAGCATTTCTCAGGCTGCCGCACAATGAATATCTGGTCCCCAACAGCATTTTCCCCATAAGCATCTTGATTTCGTTGCCAAGTCCACAAGGCATACGTAGAGTTCATAATCTGCATTAATAGAAAGATAGTTTTGTTAAAGAAAGTCATTACAAAACCTGACATGAAAAAGGTTTATGAATGGATTCTGTTCATGTCACAACAATGTAATAATATAATCGCAAAGAAATGTAATATTTTAAACATGGTCATGATATTTATCCATGAAAAAGAAAAGCATAATCGGAAAAAAAAAATTACCTCAAGTATCCCATGTCCAAAGCTGCTTTCTCTAAAGGCACTCCAATCAGGTTGTTTGTTCCAACAGAAGCCGCCTTTGGCAGGACCAAAAGTAAAATTTAAATGGCAAACTCCTCCAAATTCTGGTTTGTTGTCTTCAGGTGAAGGACACTTCCCAGGGTCATCTGCATGATCAACATCTACTTTCTCAATATTTCCACCGTCTCCAACAGTAATGTAAACAGGTCCACATGGATCCAATGTATAATTATAAACTCTATTCATCCGCTCATAAGCATGTACCTGCAAGATGGAATGTGACAATGTGTCAAGGTGGTATTATTTATGCTCATAAGTTCATCAAAACCGTGCATATCCAAAGCTCCTAAATGCTGGAATATTAATAAGGCAATATCCCATTATAACAGAGTCCATCTGATGTTACAATAAAGGGAACCTAGAATATGTTCAAATCTAATGAGACTCATAACCCCTAATTGTAAAATAGGTAGAAGTAAAGTAATTTTAACTTACATGGCCGTTAAAAACAATATCAACACTGTATTGATAGAGAAGTGCTTCCATTTCCAACCTCATGCACTCAAATTCTTGATAGTGTGAAGCATAGCTGTTATACCAAGGAGGATGCCATGCAGCTACCAGCCAAGGGGTTACATTACGATCTATGCTCTTCAGATCCTGCTTCAGCCAAGCATATTGTGCTCCTGAAATGAAGATCCAGTAAAATACATCTAGTAATAAGTTGCAACCATCTACATTTAAGCATAATTACTGGTTTCAACAAGGTAAAGGAAACTATCAGGTACCAGTACTGTTGTAGTCAATATATGCTCCCAACATGATGAAGTGGATACCTCCAGCATTGAAAGAGTAGTAAAAGTTACTCTTCGAGCCACTTTCTTCGGCAGGAACTGCAAATCTTGACAGATAAGATTTGAATGTGATCCCATCTACTTGAGGTTCAATCTCATGGTTTCCTTCAATAACCATCATAGGAATTTTAGAGGTCAACGGCTGCATAAACCTGGGATTTCAACATTAGTCAATCATAAAATAGAACTTCCCGAAAGATATATGCTCGGTCAATTATCTTTTCTGGTAATCATATGGAGAAAAAGCAATGGTTGAAGTAGACTAATCACTATAATATTAACAACAAGCAAATAATGGTGGTCAGTACATTTGGCAAGGAATTAAGATTTTATATATTCGTTGAATCAGTGAATGTCGTCTCTTCAAGAAGTTGCACCGCATAATAATAATATGACACGCGCTCGCGCATCCTTTCCTCAATGGAAGGCCTTCTCCTTCACAGAAATTTAGAAATATGAACACCTAGCTAGCCAAGGCTCAAGAGAGTAAAGTGAAAGTCTTAGGGCAAAGTTCGGACACGTAGTTTTCATATGCTGAGGTCATAAATGCATTAGTCTTCTCAAGAGTAACACATGAGCTTTTAAATTATCTTACCTTCCCCACCCATCCCAACGGGGCTGATATGTTTCTCTAATAGGTGCATCTGGAAATGAGCATGAATAACATGAAGCCCCTTTCCCACCTGTGGTAAGGTACTGATTTGCATATGTTAAATCTCCAACCATTAAAATGATTGAAGGATCATTGTAAGTTAGATGATCAATAGTTGTCGAGGAATTGCTTGTCAGGCCCAAATCTCCAATAACAGCTATTCGGTGGGGATAACTGTTAGGGGCTGGTGCAGGAAAAGTCTCAAAAGTATGTTCCTCACTCAATGCTGGAATAGAACTATCTCCACATTTGTAATAATATTTGGTCCCAGGTTCAAGACCTAAAGCAAGAAAGAGATATCTATGATTTTTTTTTTGTAATTCATGACTGACGAATATAAAATATAACACTCAACGGGAGAAGTTGCCAACAAACTATAAAATATTCCATACGTACCATCAACTTTCACGTGGTGAATAATGCCAGAAGTGTAATTCCATAGGCCCTCAAAGGGATATAACTGACTGTAAACTAGAGAATTTCCTTTCTTAACGCTATTGTACTTCCCACTTTCTTTCCCATACCACACCTCGCTTCCAACCGATGAAGGATCAAGAGGGGTCACATTTAGACCAATTTGGGCATCCCCTGATCCAATAAGAAGATAAAAATAGAATAACAATTCCGACCTTTAGAACAACGGCCACCGCAGAAATGAATAGGAAAAATCATGGATTGCAGATATAAATACCGGTAACCCAGGAAACCCAAATTGCAGTAGGCGAAGAAATCGCAAGAGCAATCTGTTCCGGGAAATTTGAGGTCACATTCTTCTTGAGCCTTGGATTGGTCATGGGCAAGTCATCGCTGCCCCGACGCAGCGACGGGTCTAAACGGCGAGTCACTGGCTTAAATGGGCCATCCAGAGTAGTGGGTATGCGTTGTTCGGTCACTCCGATCTTCACTAAGGCCAGAACAACGGCCAGCGATATCCAAAAGGAATGGACTTTCATTGGGTTCTCAGCTGATAGATAGCTGATCTGTTTCAATGTGGTGGTAAGGGATTATTGAAGTTTAAGAAGGTGGATCATTCATTCGACAAGCGACGCTGAAGTGAGAGTGATTTAAGCAATTTGTTGGGATTAGAATCTAAGCATCTCCGTAATGTCAAAAGGAATATGCGACAAGGTTCTGAACTTCGGATTTGCCTGTGCTGCCACGCTGTCCTTGCTATTTCTACAGTGGACATTGTTTGATCAGATTTCTCAATCAAGAGAGTAGACGTGGAGTGGAAGTTTCTTAATCAACGTTCAAAAAACGGAGAGGAACACAGATTTCGCCTGGAGCATTATCAACGTGTTACGGGTTTCAAACCTTGTACGCTTGTGTTTATCTATGCATGGCAACCCCCTAACGCCTCCTGCTACAATCCTATTCTATTCGAACATAATGGAAAACTTTTCTCATGACAGAAAGTATGTTGAAAATTATAAAATTTATATCTAATCGTTTCAAAATTTATAAACTCCTTTTTGGTAATGGATTTCCAAACATATGTACGACTGAATATGAGCATTTCTCGACGGGCTGGAAACCTTGTACCCTTGTGTTTAATGTTTATACATGCATGGCTAATGATGATCCTAATTATGCTGTCTGTTGGTTAACTTGAGGTTCAGGAGTCTAGTCTTACTTCATCGTGGGCTTATGGCTTGGACTCTCTGTGTGGACTGAGGTCAATAGATTGAGGACAATTATTTAGACCCCATTTCAAAATTAATTGCTTTTTTTTTCCATATCCAAATCAATACTTTTGAAACATTCTCACTATTCAACAATTTGCTAATAATCATAATATAATTTCCGAATAGAATCAAACTTAATCAGAGTTTATGATAACAATTTTCAATATAGTGATGTATTAATATTCATTTAAAAATTTGAGAAGTAATATTATATGTTGTTTAGCTCAAACTTTGATTTACTTGTTCAAATGCCAAAAGTTCTTCTAAAATAAAGTTACTTCACCTTTATTTGAAGATACATGCATGTGGACTCTGGCAACAAAAAAAGACACTTTTTGATTCGTATATGCGATTGTTTGATGATTTATTGAATTTTCTGAATTTTAAATGACAAAATTGTACGAATACCGCGGCAGTCGTAATCAAGTTTATAAAATATTAGCAAAAGAAGGAAGGGGAGGCAAGTGGGCTGGAAATGGGGGAACTAAGAACACATGCAGTGGCCTGTTTGTCGTAAGGGGTGACGTCTCTGTGACCATGCACTTGGTTTTTGCATGCAAATATAAAATTATCTTTTCCTATTCGGCATGGACGGCAGTGGACATGATAACTTTATGGCTTTGAGTTCACTATAAATTAATTCCTACGCAATGCCTCATTGGATTGGAATTAAGTTCTTATAATTTTAACTCAATTATAATATATCTCTTAATTCTGGTTCACTGCAATTAATTTTTTATAATCTAAACCATTTTATAATTTATTATCCTACTTAACCTCTATAGTTTAAACCATTTCAGAAATTCTAGTGGTTAAGTTTCAACGAGTCAAAGTTCGGACGTTGTGGTGCAACTGAATCAAAATTGTAAGGATTAAATTATAATTTAATTAAAATTGTATCGACGAGAACACTCAAATAATTGTATATGTTTTTTGCACTAGCTGGCAAGCACTATATCGCTCTACAAATTCCTGCCCCCTTGCCCTTGGGCTGCCACACCAACATCGATCAGTTCCTGAATCATCTGTTCCTTGTTCTTCTCTTCTCATGGCTTCGGCTGATCCTATTGTGAACTTGCCATCAGCAACACCAAATATCAGGGCCACTGATCTTTGCAGCATCAAGGCTGTTGCTGAATCAGCTCAAGTATCAGCCGCCATCCCTTCCACCTACAAGTCCCTCACAGACCCTCTTGAGAGACAAGTCTCAGACGAACTCACGGCCCAAATCCCTGTCATTGACATGTCCCTCCTCCTCTCAGATGACCCTCAACTTCATGCCAAAGCTGTCCAACACCTTGCCAAAGCCTGTGAAGAATGGGGCTTCTTCATGGTATACACTCTCAATTCCCGAAACTTCTTTTGCTTCTCTGCTGAATGATGATTACTTCATCAGAAGAGTCACGCGATTAATTAATTTCCTGTTGGTTCTGTTCATATATCTGGCAGCTTATCAACCATGGCATACCAGAGAGGTTAATAGATGATGTGATGAGTCTGTCACAGAGATTCCATAACTTGTCTAATGAGGAGAAGGCTGAGTTTGGTGACAAGGGGGTGTCAAAACCCATCAGGTGTGGCACCAGCTTCAACCCCAAGTCTGAGCATGTTCACTATTGGAGAGACTATCTCAAGGTCATCACACACCCACAGTGGGCCTTCCCCAATGAGCCTCAGGGCTTCAAGTATGTAGAGTAAACCACACACACAAATTCACAGTCCACAACATTATTGCATTATTGCAAAAATGAGATGGAATCATCTGACTTGTAATATCTTCTTGCTGCTCAGTGATGTGGCGAAGGAGTACTGCAGAGAGACCAGGAAGGTGGCAGGGAAGCTGCTAGAAGGGATATCAGAGAGCTTGGGTTTGGAACCAGATGCCATAGCCAAGGCCACTGGTTTTGACACTGGCCTTCAAGTGTTCATTGCAAACTTATACCCGCCTTGCCCTCAGCCTGAACTGGCTCTGGGCATGCCTCCTCACTCGGATCATGGCTTCTTGGCCCTTCTAATTCAGAATGGAATTGGTGGCCTTCAGATCAGTCACAAGGGCAAGTGGGTCAATGTGAAACCCCTTCCCAACTCCATTCTCGTTAACACTGCAGATCAACTTGAGGTCAACCCCATCTTCACCCTAGACATTTAATTTGCTACTTACACAAACTCTTAATTTCTCTTATCATAAAAAACTCTAAAAATTACTTTTTTTTTCATTGACTTGATAACAAGCACACAGTATTTCTCAAGAAAACTTTTGCACAAAAAGTGGTGTACAGACAATTCTGTGAATAGCTCAGTGGTTATGGACGTCATGTTCTAATCAAACACTTTGATGGGGTTTGGGTTTGATAAATTAGGTGGCAAGTAACGGGAGGTACAGGAGTGTGTTACACAGAGCTGTTGTGAACAGCAAGGAGACGAGGATATCTTTGGTGACAGTGAATGGACCGGATTTGGAGAAGGTGGTGAGGCCAATGGCAGAGTTGATGGGGGGAGGAGCAGTGTTCAGAGGGATGAAGTTCAAGGAGTACTATGAGCTTCAGCAGAAGAACAGGCTCGACGGCAAAACTTGCATGGATCACATTCGCATCAAGCCAGCAGATTGAGTCAATGGAGGGTTCTTCTTATTGGGGGTATTGTGATGTGTCACTGAATAAGAGGATATGTATAATCATCTCTTCTATAGATATATATATATATATCAAAGTTCTAAGAGATGAAAGTATCACACTATGCACAAATTACGAATAATTCAAAGACTAACGTTCTAGTTCTTAATAATTTCAAATCATCAGAAGAGTTCACAATTTTCTGTTTCTGTGAACAATAATACTTCTATTCTAGTCTTGAGAGAACAGAAACAGAGAAGGGAACTTCGATACCGACTTTTCTGGGCCAAGAGCTTTCTATTTTGTTTCCTTTTAGGGCCAACGACTTCCATGTTGTTATCTTGAGGCCTACAGAAGCATTTTGGGTTTGCCTTCAGAGGCAGTCTAGTGATGGATACCAGGCCCGAACAAGAAAACAAGGAGCAGGCTATTCATATGAAGTCACGAACTAAACCCGGAAAAGGAAAGGGCCTTGAGTTTAAAATGTTTGATGAATAATGATACCAGAGAATGATGATGAACCCTAATAATATAACACAGCATGGGTTGGGTCGAGGCGTCAATTGCACCCAACGACCTGATTTTAATGAGAGCGAACATAATAATACAAGGAATCAATCGGTTCTGAGCCAACCAAATAAATATATTGTAGTCATGGATCATAAAGCCTTGCCAGGTACATTTCAATGATGAAGTGGTTTGCGTTGATGTTGCGTACATGTAATTATTATTGTCTCACATTAACTAAGACGACCAGAAAGGGGGTGAGATGTGGCCGGTAACCATGGTTTAGAATGATTGTCCTCAGATTTATTTTGTAAGGTGCATGGAATGTAAACTGCAAATAACAAAGTCTAACATTCCAAAACCCATTCTAACTAAGGTGTTGCATGCACACGAAAGTTATAATTGCAGGCTGTTTATTTAAGGGATAAGAGCACCTGCCACTTACCTCAAACGTTGTTACAGATTATCCACCATCAACATTCTCACGTTAATAACAAAATTTAAACTCATGATAATGGTCATGATTAGAGCTGTACAAAGACCGGGTTTATATTCAACCCGAAATCCAATTCTAAAGAAGGATTGGGTTGGCTTTTGTGATCCGAGAACTAGTTCAACGTGAGCTAGTCCAGAACTAAGACCGGGTTGGGCTGGTCTCGATCTTTTTTAAATAAATCTGTTAGATGAAGGTAAGAAGTTTGGAAAAACAGGGTCTTAGGTTGCAACTTTAGATGTCCAAGTTATGACTTGAGATGTGCTTAGAGAACAAGTATGAATATAAGGAGGTTAAGGTCATGACTTAAGTAAGTAGTCTGATAAGTCAATTTGATATTCAATTCAACCCGGTAGTCGGGTTAAACATAACCTTGTCTAGTTCTCATTGAGTTCATTTTTCAGGGTCGGGTTTAGTTTCAGATGAGATCGGGCCCAAAACGGAAGGGATGTCCGATTGCGTGCTTATTTGGGAACACCGTTTCTCAAACGGTGCACACATTCCAACATAAAACCATCTCGAAATCTGTAAAATTCATCTTGAAATTCATTAAAACAATCTCGAAATCCATAAAATCATCTTGAAATCTACAAAATACTTCAAAATCTGTAAACTCATTTCTCCCAACGGATTTCCCAAACATACTGTGTGTAGCCCTAATCACGATGGTGATGATGACGAAGAGTCAACTCATCGAGGGGGGAAAATTAAAATGACGGAAGGGGGTTGGGTTATGGAGTTGGAATGTTGGACCTGAACCCAATAGCATAGAGCAGAGGCATGTGGGCATATTGGGAATCGCGCCACCAATCACTGCGTGACCACATAATTATATATTATATAAAAATAATAATAATGTTGGGAAAATAGTTGGGGGAATGGAATTAGGTGTAATAAAAAGGGAATAAAAGGGGTATGATTAGGAAGGTGGGTGGCGAATGAGAGAAAGGGGAGGACTCCTTAATCAGGCGGTTGGTGTGGCCATGCGATTGTTTCTGCCTCTCTCCTCGCTTCCTTCAATCCCTCTTTATTGTTCCCCCGCACTTCCCTTTTTATTTCTTCTATTCCTTTTTTTTTCCCTTATAAATAACATCAAACATGTTTCATTTTGAAATTAATTATATAGGATGTTACTTACTGTACAGGTGAATCGATTAATTGAATATTGAGTTTAAAATATTCTGGCAAAAAAAAAAGAATCTGAATTTAAGTTTAGAATAAAGTGGTATAAAACGAAGACAGGTTTCAGCCATACGCGGATCAATCACTTTGGATCCACGAGGAGAAGTCAAACATGATAAAAATTGCGTTTAAACTTGAACGCAAATGGGAAATTGCAGCCATTTAGAAACGTAGTGAATAAGTGATTTTACGTAAGTTAATGTAAATATATATATAAAAAATTATTTTATTTTATAAAAAAATAACATTAAACGAACTTTTGAATTCTTAAGAAGTATTGTTAAACAGGGCCATGGTTTATACGACACAATCTCATCACCCTCCTTTTAATTAATTGGACCATTTGCACACAATATATATATCCATTCACATACATGCATTACATCATGTATTTTCCACTAAATTGTAATTACACGAGTCCTAAAAACACATGCATATCCCATTCATACATATTGAACTCGGAATATCTGAATATATTTTACTGATTAAAGTATACGTTTGGTTCTGATCGAATATATAAAAGGCTCTTTCAGTCTCAATCTTAATACGGTAATTACCCGATGTGATGTGTGTGCCTGTGGTCACCATCACATCTAATTACTTACTCCTAATTAATTAAAGGGCAAATAGCAATGAAGTCCCATAAATATATGATAATATAAAAAAAGTTCCATGAATTTCACTCTCGTGTCGTAATGGTCCCATCTGAGTTTGTGATCTCAAAGTGTCTAATTTCATTTCAGTGACAAACACACGTCCTTAGCTGTAAAGTTATGTATGTTGCGAAGAGATTAGAAAAAGTACTTCAAAAGGCTCAATCCCTATGAATATATTCATATATGTGTATATCGAGTTGGCAATCTTATAGTACTACCTCTTTAGATCAACGCTACTGGGTGTATTTAGGAATCTGTTAGAAGAAATGAGTTTACAGAATTTAAATATGGATTTAAGATGATTCTTATGAATTTCGAAATGGTTTTTACGGATTTCGAGATTTTTTTATCTTGGTATACATGCACCGCTGGAAAGAAAATCTCCCCGTCCTATAATTTTTATTCATGATTGTTAAAATGTATTATAAATTTCAAATGATCATATTAGCAATTTCAATTAATTAAAATATTTTACATGTGTTTAACAATAAAAATCCGCATCGAAGTATTTGAATTTATACATATATGAATATGATTTTTTTTTTTGCGTTAACAGTGATAATACATCAATTCCAAACACAAATATGGAGACAATGATGATATCAGTGATAAACATGAAAATGAAATAGGTGATTGATTAATCTATGCATTAAATAATGGGTAATAAACAAGGACGATGATATCATTAATGGTCATCGTCCACTTGCATGGGTATATATAAATATCAGAATGAAGTTTCATATGCCTGTGGTTTTATTATCTCTTACTTGTAATAAAAGCAGGGTTGGTAGCTAGAACTGAATTGTTATATATCTACTATATTTAAGTGTTTATATATAAATACTGAGAATCTTTGAAATGCGGATATATATATA
>JANTPZ010003819.1:0-14744 GCA_025593235.1 Vachellia pachyceras
CAGGGCGAGCACGCTTAACTTTACTATTCCTACCAGCTTTCATCCACTAGGCCAAATCTGATTCTGCGACTTACGGCCCAACAACCTCAACTTTTTCCATATTTTCTATCTGTGGCCTCTAGCTTGACTTTTGAGTACTGGTTTAGCCCTTTTTATCCAATGGCCTTACTACCCTTGGTCTTTATACTTAATGACATTTATGTCCCTGGCTTATATTCTTAGAAATCTCAAAGCCTTAGGACTAAATAGACCAGGGTCTTTTTGGTCCACCGACATCTCTTCCTTTTGTACTTTTATTTCTGGGCCTTAGCTTATCTTATAACTATTGATTTGGCCTCTATGTCGGCTTACAGAAAAGGGTGGATATTACAAGGAATATTGTCATCCATGTATTCCAAATGCACTGATCATAAGACAGTGCTTCGGTGCTATCTTAGATTTCTTGCCTCATTTAATTTTCTGAAAAAGGAATGAATTTAAAAATTAATTATTTCAAAGAAATTCTCAAGAAATCTTGAGCTAAGCACAAATTTTGATCAAAAACAAATCCTAATTGCCTGTGAAAGTAGGCAAATAGCATATCAAAATGAAGATCTCGAATTTTAGGATTTTTAGGAACAAACCGCATCTCATTTGGAGGTTCCACGCGCTCTCACGCGCCCCAAGAAGAAAAAATTCTGGAAAAATTCGTAAATTGGGCTGAAGCCCACTCTCAGAGGAGGCGCTCATTCTGAACACGCGCCGTGACGAGTCCGGTGGTGTGGTCCACATGTCAAATGGACTTGCCACGTGGCCTCACGCGCCATGTGTCATCCCTTTTTAAAAAAAAATTCATAATAATAATTTTTTTAATTAACTTCATTTTTTTGTGGTCCGGATTGTGCCTCTCTCGGCCCAATCCGTTGACCCTTCGAAATTTTTTTTCCGTCCAATCCCAAATTTTTTTTATAAATTTCATTTGGGCCCTCTGTGACCCAGAAGCCCTCTCTCCCTTTTTTTTTTTTTAAATTTTCGGTTATAAGCCTCTCTGGCACAAACTGAAACAGTTTTTTGTTTGTGATGATCGGGTTGACCCTTGACCCAAACTGTTTTCGAGTCGGGTTAACCTACCCTTTCTCAACCCGATTTCCTACCTTCTGCGCCGCCGTCAACCTTTTTTGGTATTTTCGTTTTTTTTAATTTTCGACGGTTACTGTTCATATCTTCGCCGATGCGTTTTTTGGCCATATCTTCACCGTCCACCGTCCGTTTTTCGCGTTCTAGGTGTCCATTTCATCGTTTCGACGAGATCTATGCAATGGGAGCACTTTTGGAGCCTAAATCTTTCTCCTTTTCTGAAAAACGTGATGGAATTTGTAACTCATTTTTCTTCCGTAACTCCGTCGTCCAGTTTCCATTTTATGTGTTCTTGGTCTCCACATTCTCGTCTTGAAGAGATCTATTTCTAAAACTAAAACGCATGTTTTATGAGGACCCAAATTTATCTCTACATTTTCGGGTTCGCTTTTTCGTTTTGTCTTTCATTTTCATCATTTCGGTTTAGAGGCATATGATTTCAAACCAAATATACACATAAATCACATATATGCTTGAAATCTGAACCGAAAAACAAAACGACATGCTATACAGGAAAGCATTAGACATGCATACACATATATCTTAATGAAACATGCTTCTAGAAATTCATGAACAATAAGTAATTGCCATAGAGCATGCATGGTAAGCAAAAGACCATAGTGATGGACATACTTTAATCATATACTCAAATTTTCATGATTAAAATAACAATAATTCATATCTGTGCGGAAGAGAAATGCCTCAGGAACCTATAAGCTCTGATACCATTGAAGGATTTTGGGCGTACCTAGAGATGCCGAATTACGAATCTGCAGATACCCACGCAGAATTCGGATCACAATGGTGGATCCAAACACAAGACACAGTAAAAGCACCGAAGGCAAGAGGAGAGGAGATGAGAGGATTCTCTGAAAGAGAAAAGGGAAGGGAAAAAACTTGTTTTCTCTGTGTGTTATGTCTGCCGCCTTTGGGGAGCCACACACTTCTCTTGTAACTTCCCACTAGGGTTTAGGTTTACACATTTGACCTAGCCCATGGACTTGGGCCTAATCCATCAAGGGTGGCCCATATCCCAACGCATTTGACCTAGCCCATAGGCTTGGGTATAGAATTCAATTCCATGGGTTTTTGTGGAATTGAATTCCATATAGAATTGTAATTCCATCATACCAAACATACCTACATCATATAATTGAATTCCATATAGAATTGTAATTCCATCATACCAAACATACCTACAACATAGAATTGAATTCCAATTCCAATTCCATCCTCCCATTTCTGCCATACCAAATGGACCGTTAATTTTTTTATGATTTAAAAAGTCTTGATTGATTAATGGCTGAGTTGAGCTTGAATTATTGGGGAATGGCTTTATGAAATTTTTGACCCAGGCCAATACAAGAATGTCGCCTTTGAAGCGAGTGACGTCTTTGGTATCGTTCATTGTGGCGAAAGATGATGTTCACCATGGAGAACGTCATAAATGTAAGTCTCTTGAGGTTTTATATTGTTTGCTATTGTGAAGGTGCATGTTGTCGGGGTGACCACTTCAAAATATGGGTTTTAAAGTTAGACAAAAAGAAATTAAAACATGGTTTGTATTTTCAGTATCTTGTTCAGGTTCTGCTAGGGTTTGCATTTTCAGTATCTTGAAAGTGCATAGATTCAAGCTTCCTAAACACCCAAGTAAGTGATCTTAAAGGCAAACGAATTTGGAACCCTCAATATACTACTTGGTGCTCTATATATCCTCAACGTTCCATATAACTAGTATCTTTTTGAACTTAACTAAGAGCTTGTTTGGCTTCCCATTCTGAAACATTGGTTGGGTTTTAAAACATAGGTTTTACCCTAAAACCTAGATATTGTCCAAGTACTTACATTTTTCAAAATAACTATTTTGAATACAAAACCTCGGTTTGAAATCTAGGTTTTGAAAAGCTATTTTCTTGTTAAATCATACCATCTCTCCTAATAAGTTTTCTCTTTTCTACTTTTTATTTCTTTCTCTTTTCTCTTTCCTACCTCCGTTTTACCTCAAACTCTATAAAAGCCAATAACTTCCCAAACACAATCTTTTGAAACCTAGGTTTTGCCTCGGAATCCGTAAAAGCTATTCTCCAAAACTTAGGTTTTATCTCGGAATCCATAAAAGCTATTCTGAAAAGGACTTCCAAACAAACCCTAATTCCTAATCAAGGGCCATTATCCAACTATTGTGAAAGAGGGGTTTAATGTGTCGAATGGGTTGACAAGGTTTCAGGTAGATTCAACAATGAATGAAGTTGCACGTGTTGATTGATTGCTTAGGGTGATTATGTGGGAACAACACAGTTGATGTCAAGCCTGGCCGAATGATTCGCACACCGATGTATTGATCGACGGTCCAACCGTTGAGAATAGAAATTTGAATGTCCTAAATTAGCATACGAAATTTTAGGATGATCTAGCGGTGAACGAACTCATTTTTTTATCCAAAGAATTTTAGACAAGGTGTTGGACTCACCCATAAGCCAAGGGCAGAGCGAAATCTCCCTTCCTCTTAGGCGATACCAATGTCGGGTAGGGCGAGCTATCAATTATCCTCAGACGTTAACCTAAACACCCAGGAGCAAGCATGCCTCCCCAAACGCCGCGGTGGGGATCGAACTTCCTCCTATTTGGTGAGAAAGCATAATCATTACCACTAGACCCACGGACAAGGTGGTGAATGAAACTCATATACATCATTTTATCTTGACCACTTGGTTCTCTACGAGATCACTTTAGCAATGCTTAATACTACTTTACCACCTCCTACATAGATGTTCTTAAAGCTCTCTCTTCCTATTAATTAGTCAGGTGTGAGACTTCTTATCAATTATTTTATTTAAACATAAAATTATTTATAAATAATAGGGTTATTTAACTTCAACTAACTTTGTTTTATAATAATGTCTAGACTAGATAAAAATCTATTTATTTTATTTAATCACATATACTCTTTTCCAACAGTAAATCCTAATAATTAAATATATACTATTTTGCCTTTTTATTCGTTTAAACAATTCTAATTAATCTCAATCAACCTTATCTATTTTCTCCTTTCTGTTTTTTTCCTCTTAAAAGTTATGGCTTCTAACTAAATTCTCGAGACATAACCTATAGACTAATTTATGTTTCTCAAATAATCACAATATTATTGTAAAACCTCAAATACTTAAACTTTGACATCGAGGCTTTGCGTCATAATTAATTACATATGAACTATTTAAATTTTATAATATTTTTTGGGATATGCATCATTGTAGTGGAGAGAATGGGTAGGTGATCTATATAGGTTTTAGCATTCCAATAAGGGCGCACTTTGTTCAACTGAAAAAATTATTATGGTAATAATGCCTTTTTCACTTGATTGCATATCCTCATGCATCCATTTAAGGTAATCATGCTTACAAAATGTGTAATCCCTTCGCATTACAAAAAGCTCAACCAAACGTCTATGCTAGTCTTTAGCATTAAAATTACATGTAATCTACCCCTGCAGAATCCAACAACGGGGAATATTAGGTGTTTGCCTCACTCTATTACTTTTAACATTTTTTTAGGCAGTGTTCTTAATGTAATGCATTAAATGTAGAAAACACCTTTAGTAGAGCTAACCTTAGTGGAGTAATGTGAAAAACTTATTCATGAAACTATGCAAGAAAAAAATGTTTTTTAAATGAAGAAAATTAGTAATATTCCATGTTATATTTAAAGCATATTATAAGGTTCTAAATAATTATTAATTATTTTCCAACATCTAATAGTTATTTATTATGTAAAATCTTATATAAATTTCTTTATATCAATTACGTCAAGTTCTTTCACATATGGCCACATGTTATATTTTTTATATAAAAAATTATATAATATTGTTTTAATTTGGATATTGAGGCAGTCAAACGAATGAGATAAAAATACATGAAGACAAAAGAAATATGATAGTTCTAAAATGATTTCCTTAAATGACTTGATTCTTATAAATTTTTTATGCATTATTCGGAAAATGAGTTTCTTTTTGTAGAATAATCTAATAGCCCTTGATAAAATTAGTCATCACTCGTTTTTTAATAAAAAAATAGTTATCAATATTTCACTTATTATTGTAATTTGATAATGTAAATTAAAAAGTTGTTTGGGAAAAAGGTGAGAGGGTATTTTGTTTTTTCTAGGATTAATATAATTTTTTTCTTAAATTTGTTCTTATTTTAGTTTTGGTCCTTCAAGTTTAAAATTAATGGATTTATTTTCCTAAATTTTATTTTGTTTAAAATATTGATCCATATAATCTAATAAAAATATGAACCATTTTCCCTTTAAAATACAATAATTAAAATGAGTACAAACTAAGGAAAATTGGTGATATACTAGACTATTATTTTTCAATTCATAATTGAAACATTTTAAAATGACAGTGAGATCGTTGGAAAATTTGATAGTAAAATCTGATCAATTTTTTATTATATTAGAATTTTTAACACTATTTACGTAATATTTTATTTTTATTACTTGATATTTCTGAAAATTTTGATAAGGTATGGAATGATTTTTATTTTGTTAAAAAATATTAAGATAAAATAAACTATTGATTTGATTAACATATTTAAAAGAAATATTGAATTAGTGATGATATAGGTAAAAATCTGGATAAAAAAGTAAAAAACAAAAAACAAAAACCATGCGGTTCAGGGATGATTGACAACTTTTTTTTAAATTCATAACATAACTGAAATTGATGAAGATTTGACTATTGGCAATTTAATATTTTTAAAATTACAGTTTTCATAATCTTTTTGAATAAATATTACTTTTTCATTCCTTTATTCTAATTTTCTTTTTTTAGGGTAAATGCGCAAATTTAGCAATGAAGTTATTGGTCAGTAGCACCTGTATAATTTACTTTTTAAGGGTGTAATTTTAGCAATAACAATTAATAAGGATGTAAATTAACAATAATCAATTAATAAGGATGCATATTCAGTAACATGTAATACTTTCTTTAGCTTACTTTATTATACATTATAGACTAATTATGAACCACTTTGAGGCCTTCCATAATTTAGAATTAACTAACCAAATGAAATTTTAAAATTTTGTAAAAGTTGCTGTTTATTGATATTATTCCTTGATAAATTTAAGAATTTTGGGTAACTTTGAAAAGTCATAACTAATTTTAGAAAAATCGAAATCAAGAGGTTTAAATCTCTAATTGAAGCGTATTCAATTTTCTACAAGGAAAAAATACCAATTTATACAATTTTTAGACCAGTTAATCCAGAAATTTCATGAAAAATCACCATTTATTTGGTCAATTTTTCATTTTTTTTTTCATTTTTTAATTTTGGATGACCTCCAAATCCAGCAAACTTTATCTCTTTTTAAAGCTTGCAATGAGTTCTATTTTTATTGGAAATTTCATGTCCATTAATTGGAGTTTATTTACTATATTTCATTATTACCTCAACTTTGTGCTTTGGTAAGGGTCTTGGACCTTTTTGCCACTCTAACATATTCATTTCTTGACTTTTTTATGCTCATTTATTTTCAACACAACCATGCAACATTCTAACATATTTGCTTGTCATTATCTGTAATAGGGATTGTAGGGGTTTACTAAACAATAATTCCAAAACATGACATAAATAACATTTACAAACTATTTTGTATTACAAAGGCAAGCTATATTTGAAGAAGTAAAACACAAAAACTAGTTATAATTGGACGTTGAGCACCCATAAAAGCTTGATCAAGCAAGAGAGTTTCCCTGCAACTAGGTGGCGCTTGCCAAATAAGCGTATTTAAGAGCTTCCTGAGTTAGTTCCTTTTGCCAAAGTATCGGCACACGTCAGACTTTCCCTCGATACATGAAAGTTGACGAGTGGCTTCAATCTCATGCCACAACTAGTGGCCAGGACCTCGATCTCTGAGCAACATGTTAACCGCCACAAGGGTGTCCGAGAACACTTGGATGTCCTTTATCTGCAAGAAGCGACGGCAAACTTCCAATCCTTTTTTAATTGCCAACATCTCAGCTGCAGTTATAGTGGTGTGATCGAGTGCCTTTTGGAATCCTACAATCCACTGACCCTAGTCATCCCTGATAAGTCCGGCACATGTAGCCTAGTTAGGTGCTCGAACTAATGCATCAACATCCAACCTCACAACCCCACGTGGCGACGAGGTCCAATGTGTGACTCCAACTGAGTTACCCTGGAAAATCTAGTGACAAAGTTTCCCCCAAGTTACATCTTTCATGATATGGAACATGCACTGCTGGAACATTCCCTTCGTGGAAGCCCCGGTAGATTCAAAAACCTATGCACATCTGGCCTTGCATAATGTCCAACATACATGAGCAAATATCTTCGCCCAAGGCCATCTCCGGAATCTAGCCTTACTATGCTGCATTCCAAACCAGCCAATCCTATAAATCACAAGAAAAGAAAGCATGATAAAGGTTAGTAGAAAGAAATTTCCTCCAGACCTTTTTCGCTCTCTCACAATCTCGTAGTGTATGTATGACGCTCTCCTCACACTGACACCCAAAAGGGAATTCTTCTGTCACTGACATTCCTCTTCTGGCTCGAATTGAGTTGGTAGTGATTCTCCCATGGGTTAACTGCCACATGAAAAATTTTATTTTCTCCGGAACGGGCCAACGCCAAATCTTCTGCCAGAGTGGATTAGATGCCATATCAGTAGGCTTCGAAAGGAGAGCATAAGCAGATTTGATGGATAAAGTGCCATCAGGAGATCCTCTCCAAAGGAACTCATCCTCCCTATCTCTGTTGGGGGGATGGGATCGAAGGACAAGGTTAAGAATGTGCGGGGGGAACTTTGCCCACTTTTCAGTATTCCAAACCCCATTAGGAAGAATAAAATCCACCACCCTATCCTCAAACTGGATATATTCCACATTCTTATCCACAAATTCAATGAGAGGCTTATCCACCTATGTCCATAAGTCTCACCATGCCCTAGTGGAAAGCCCACCATTCACCTTCCTCCTAACTCCTGTAAGGAAGATATCCCATACTTCAGTGATTGCCTTCCAGGTGAGAGAATTGAACTTTTTCTTTACCACTGTGAGCATATGCTCAATCCCACACTCATACTTTGACCTCAGACACTTAATCCAAAGGGCATTCGGTTTAGTGAGCAACCCCCAGCAAAGCTTCATAATGAAAGCCTTATTCTGCAATGCCCCGTTTTTGATGCCAAGACCCCCACACTTCTTGTGTCTCATAATTATGCTCCAAGCAATATGGTGCATTTTCCTTTTGTTCTCATCCTGGGACTAGAAGAAATTCCTACTAACCCTCGCAATCTCTTGGAGCACACCTTTTGGTAAGAGGATAGATTGCATTTGGTAAGACGGAAGGGCTGAAATCACCCTTTTAATAAGGACCGTCCTCCCAGCCATCGTAAGGTACCTGGCCTTCCATGACGAAAGTCTTGACTGAACCTTTTTTGTTATGTGCCCAAACGTCGCCTTGCTCACCCGCGAGTGAATGATGGGTACACTGAGATATTTGCCCAAGTCAATAGTGATTTGAATCCCCAACAATTGGATTAACCTGGACGCTCTTTGATGGTCAACATTCTTAGAGAAGAAGGCTTTTGATTTGGACAAATTAATCCTGTGTCCTGAGATTCCACAGAATCTGGTCTTGATCTCCCTAATAATGTTCATTTGACCTGTGGAAGATTTGGTAAAGAGCAGGAGATCATCCGCGAAGAATAGGTGAGATAAAAGAAGTCCCTCATTGGGAAATCATCCATCTACTATTTCTACACTCAACTTTGATCAAATGACCCAATTTCTCCATATAGAGGACAAATAGGTAGGGGCTAATAGGGTCCCCCTGGCGGATCCCATGAGACGAAACAAATTCCCGCCCTTCACACTCATTCCACAAGACCCTCATGGTAGTGGTACCCACGCAGGCTAAGATCAGACGAACGAGGTTATCTTGAAGACCTACCTCATGCAAGGTGGTTTCAAGAAAGTCCCAATCCATCCTATCGTACGCCTTCTCCATATCCACTTTAACCGCAAGATACCCTTTCCTTCCCCCGATTTAGATCTCATCAGGTGGATAGCTTCCTGTGCAATGATAATATAATCACAGCTCGATAGAGCTGTAATGAAGCTGCTTTGCTCAGGCCCAATCAGGCCATTCATGATGGGTCTTAACTTCGAACATCATAATCATGCATGGCATGGCATGGCATTTTGAGATGAAGTCTCCCACCTTAAGTCTCTTCCTTTCTTACTTTGACTTTACTTGAACTTTAACCTAGAAACTTAGATTTTTGGAGGAGAATGGGATTCTTGAAATTTCAATAGCAAAAGTTACTAACACATACATTAACATGTACGATTATTATTTATTTCTTATTTAACTATACATGAACATGTTATGATGCATTTTAAAAACACATTGCATATAGACATGACCTGTCATAAACAAAATATCACATGGTCACACAGCACATAAATAGCATGCAAAATATCACAATAAATAAACAACAATAAATGACAATATTAATGTAAAAGTTAGTAAGGGTTAAGATGAAAAAATAACCCTAAAAATTTCTGGAAAGCATATTGGTAACACGGAAGTTGTCGATGAGATATTTTAAACTCTACCGTTAAAAACAGTACCGTTGATCGTCAACTTCTCAATGGAAAATTTAGTTAACTTTGATAGATTTTTTAATGACAGGGTTCAAAAGCCCCATTTTAAAACATTCAAGTCCAAAATGCCCCTATGACGACTTCCATGTTTTTGCCCCTTAACCCTACCTTGAATTCTCTACTTTTCTTTAACTTTTTTTTGGCTTTGTTCTTATTCTTTGGAACTTCCCCTTTGCTACTTAAACTCCTATATATAACAAAATGCATTTGGTATTAATAATAACCCATTACTATGCATTAAAATATACTGAAACCTTCCAAAACTTCTCTTGAATATTAAGGGATAAAATCTTAACTTCGTCAAAATTGATTCTCATGTTCTAAAATTATTTCCTCTCTTCTACCATACACAATTTTGTATTCTAAATCCATTGGAAATATTAAAATCATCATAAACATATTCCTTCCCTCCAAAAACATGCATGGCCGAAACTGTAGACAAGTAGGAGAAATATGATTTTCAAATTTTCTCTCCATTTACTTGGACAATCTTGTCTTTAAATAACATCCCATGCATTATTTGGCAAAAAAACACTCCCCCACTTACAGATCCATTTCGTGTAGCATGACCCCTTCTGAAACAAGATATTTTTTCGGCCCTTTTCTTTTTGATTAGGGAAACTATTTCTAACTTTTTAATGGAAACAATTTTATCAATTACTACAATTTCTAAGCTATTTTTCCCTCTTCTAAAACAAGATATTTGATGTCTCAAGATATTTTAAATAATTCTATGTAATTAATTATTTATAAATATTCATATATTAAATAAATTTTAAAATTCCTGTAAATGTTATTTTTGTCATTCTAACTATTAGTGATCAATAAATTTTCTCTATCTTTTGGTGTCATGTGATATTTCTGATACTTCAATCAAACATGGACAAAAAACCCTTTCACCTTTCTCAATATAAAAAAATGCGATTGAATTTTAAAAATGACATTTTGGTCCCAAGAATTTTGGAATTGCACTTGAGTCCCTATTTTAAAATGTCATTTTGGTTCCTTAATTTTTGAATTAAAATGATCATTTTGCTCTTAGTTTTCTACATTTGATAAATGACATTTTGCTATTCTTTTCCTTTTCTTTCATCCTCTGAACCTTAATTGGTTTGTAGCTACTTGTTAAATTTTGATATCCATTTATTGAAAACCTGGATATTATCACACCGTTAACTCTCACTTAACACCATTAACCAACTGATATATTTTAGGGTATAAGGCTTTGTTTTAGGATCATTTAGGTTGTTAAAACTACTTATATTTATTTAACTTTCTTCATAACAGTTGGTCTAAAGAATTTTTTCTAATGATAATCAAAACTATCTATTTCTGTTTAAATTTTTTAGAATAAAAGAAAGGAAAAAATTTCAGCAAAAAAGGAGTAGTTTTAAGACCATTAGGAAGATAAAATTGTATGGAAAAATTTTCACGAATAAAGTTAAACAAAAATGAATAGTTTTAATTATTTAAATGATCCTAAAATGAAATTCTAAATTCCAAAAATGGTAAAATATGTTAGTTAATTAATGTTGTTAGGGGAAGTTAACAGAGTTGTTAAATTTACATATTTATTACTTGATTATTACTAAAATTATATCTCTTAAAAATTAATTGTGTTTGATGCTATTAACACTAAATTTATACATTTACCATTTTTTAATAAAGGATCTTAATGTTAACGAATATCCCGTAATCATATGACGTAAATGCCATTTGTTTATAAAAATGAATAAATAAAATATGTGCTTCCCGTTTCACCTTCCACCTATCTGGTCGCTGCTCTCTACTCAGATGCAGACACATCACGAGAGGCCCTTTCGCTCTCAGTATTTTCTTCTTCACCGCTGGCCAACTATGGTACGAAATCTTTAATCCATCCGTCTGGCCCACCTTTCTATTACCCACCACACGCCCTCATTCTTCTCCGTGTTCTACTGCATCTTCTCGGATTCCAGGATGGTAATTTCCTTTAATCTTCAATCTTATGTATTCGTAATGAAACCGCGCCATTACCTTTGATCTACTTGTCGAATCAGCTTGTTCTTGTGTGGGCATGTCTTCTGCATGTCGCCTTTGTTTTTTTGGTTATTTGATTTGTGGGGATTCGCGCGTTCGATTGATGTGGTGGGAAATGAATGCAAATATTTCATACAAGCATGGTATCAGGGCATATTTGTTTGATTAGTGTAGTGTTGCTTTAGGGTAAGTAATTCGTTTTTCCAGCCTTTCCTTGAAATTTAAACATTCTCGTGATATAGACGAGTTCATTTGATTCAAAGAAAATACTAGAGAATAACAAATGTCAAATTTTCTCTTCATCTGACAATCACAGCAACATCATGTGTAAAGAATGAACGAGGATTAAGGAGTGCTAACTTTCAGTAATCATTGCCAAATTTCATAGGATAGCCTGATAAAATGATGTAGGATTACATCGCCCTTTCTAATATGCACTTTCGTGTGTTTCCTGGCTGCAGGATCTTGATTATTGAAGTAAATAAGAAAATCTGTGAACTGTAGTTGTTGCATGCGTACTAGCGAGAAAAACACGAATAGTCCTGGGATTGACCGAAAAAGCTGCAGCATCCATGGCAATAGCAGCAGAAAATATAGAGGAAGAAGTAGGGAGAGTGGTAGAAGATGTAAAAGAACTGCAGGACTTGGTCACTACTCACATCTCAAAGACCTCCATTGAAGAGCAATCTCTCCGCCAGCGTGCCCTATCTCTCAATGATTCTATTAAACGTTTGCGCTCCTTGCTTGATTCTCTCCTCCCCCAGAAGCTCTTGGACCCCAAGGTGGCAGACAAGGTTAAATTGCAGTTCATTAATAGTAGAAAAAATCAATTTAATTTTCTATATGAATTCTACTTCATCAGATACACTGAAATGGGTAATTCCGTTTTTTTTTTTGCACATACACATAATTTTTATTATATGGTTGGCTAAAGCACTTGAATCTCCCCTACATATTTCTTGATTTTATGTGGACCTCTGTTTATTTGACCATGCTATATATAACTCCAATTTTAAAAATTTCTGACACAATTGTTATAAAGTTAGTGTTACTCCCTGTTAAAACTAGAACAATACTCCTAAATGAAGTGTCAATAAGAATGGGATGCTTACAACCTCCTCGAGACTTGTCCGTAAGTTTTGCCTACAATGCCACTCGCATTGTCATTGCAAGGCTCTAAATCTTTGCTTCAACCATTTATCTGTAGCCATACCTTATCTCCTGACCTTTTTTACCCTTTCAAGCATGCTCTGTCTCTCCACCACCATGAGAACCGGGTGCAACTTATTTTGGGTTTGAAAATTGAGGTAGGACAGCTTATTATCTGTATCACGGAAGGCTAATTCATAATTGGGTTGTGAAGGATGCTAGTTTCTCTAATACTTATATAAAATGTAGCGTGGATCCAGCTATTTCACTTAAAGTTTGTGACTTTGTTCTTAAAATATTGCTAGCACTTTGTCTGAGGATTAAACTATACTATGACCCTTGATATAATATGACAGATTTACACGCCAAATAAAATTAAGAGCTAAAATTCATTGCATTCATATATAAACACTGCTCTTTTACACATTCAGACATATAAGTAAACCAACATTGGGGAAGGATAATGATTACAATACTGATGACCTCACTCAAATAACAACAAGCAAAAGATACAAACTAATCTACACACACTGATACAGCAATTTGTGACGCATACAAAAGGGTTGGCTCTCTCCAGTCCAAAGGCTTTAGCCCTTAGCCTCTCTACTACAAAATTCTTTTCTGCTCCTCCTTCTCAACCAAAGGGAAGGTTTAAAGACCCCAAAAAGTTATCCTCACTGTCCCCAATATAACCTTCTCATAGCCTTTGACTACAGCATCCCTGTAAGCACTCCCCTTCTATTTTTCTTTCTCCAAAATAGCGATTCAAAGTGCTGACCAACAAAAGGAGCATTTCCCTTATCATGTATTTGCCTGGGTTTTGAAAAATGATCCTAACAAACTCTAATTCAAGTTCAGGAGGTGGTAATGGGTCTTCATCATTATAATATGGTCAATTGAGGATCTCAATCATAAAACCTTTAGAATGGTGGAACAGAAGAGGGGCAGGGAGTGGAGGAGGTGATTTTAAGAGAGTACATGCTAGCATGGATATTGGGGAAGTCTTGGAGTAAAATGAGTTAGGCCAGCTTGATCAATAAAACTGCAATTTCTTATTTGGAAAAAAAAATAAAATGCAATACAATCTCATAAAAGGTTTTAAATGGTATAAACTTGATTGGTGTTTTTTTGTAGGTTGTAGAAGTTGAGGATAGGTTTGTGTAATATAATTAAAAATTAGAGGCTTTGAAGAATTTAACTATGTATAATCTCTTAATAGCTTGGTCCCAATTTCTTAATACCCCTTGTATGCTTTCTGATCCATTATTCATTGTTATCATCTTCATTATTTTTCCATTTTTACAGTTGGATGAAGATTTACAAAGGGCGAGATGCATCATGGCAGATGGTGATGCTGCTTCACTACTTCCAGGCAGTGTGCAAGGTTCTTTCTTCTATCCTTTTCATGAACTTCTGAGCTTCATGCCTCTTACAATTAAATTTTCATATCATAATACCATCCCTTGTGCTGATATCTATTCCTTTAGGACGATTTTTGAGGATGTTTCTGGGACCTATTAATGTGCGTGCCTCCCGGAAGGATGTCCAGTTGAAGGTTAAAGAGGAGTACAACAGTTACAAAGTATAATTCCTCTGCTACATCTACCTTTCTAAAGTTTTTTTCCTCTATCTACCTCGAGTACAAAGTGTCTGGCTTAATCGTAGATGCTGCATCTTGGAATTGGAAATGCTTCCATCTTTGAATTGCATCTAGGATAAATTTATTGTTTGTGTTGGATGTCCAGTGAACTTCTGATTACCTGCTTAACAT
>JANTPZ010003821.1:0-20015 GCA_025593235.1 Vachellia pachyceras
TTATAAATTGATATATAATTTAACGATATGAATAAATAAATATTTTAAAGTAATACATTTATGTATCTTCATCTCTTAAAAAAAATCAATTGGATCTTATATTAAATATTAAAGGTAGTATATTGGTATCCTTTACTTCATTCTCAATCTTAGTTTCCGAGAAATGAAACAAGAAGTTTTAGTCTAACACACCGATAATGACTGTTCTAGAAGCAAGAGACTATTTATATATATAAGTGCATATATAATATACTTTGTGTGTGTAATGAATATGGTGATGGGGAAATTATTACTCCTACAAGACATACTTTGTAATTTACTTTTTTTTATTAAAATGAATATTATATTAAGAATGAAGAAATACAAATTAATATAGCTACATTTCTCGGCTTAGGCCCATTATGAGATAAGCGCATCTCCTGCTTAAACAATGTTTTTGGTCCGTTTATGATGCAGCCTAAAAAGTTCAGAGAGAGAGAGAGAGAGTCTGACTTCACCAATGGGCGTTTGGTAGAGTTGATAAGCGCTACTACTAGCATTCCTCAGGGTGAGGGTACGAACCCTGAGGAGTGACAGCCGCGATAATTAACGCAACCTCAAAGAGGTTGTCCTATCAATACCTAGCTACCACCGTAAGGTCTCCTCGCGGGGGGTTCGTATTAGTCTGGGGCGGGTAATGAACCCAGGATACCGGATGATTTATACAAAAAAAACAATTTGGGCCCAACTTAAAATCAAATTATTTCCAACGATTGAGTTTAATAAAAAGGATTAGTTTTTTACAATATAACAAATCACTGTTCAAATATCACCGATAAAAGTATCCACACTCAGTATTTGATAGCACCTCAGATAAGATTGTATTCAATAAGAGGATACATATGCATATATAAAATGTTAAATTATATATTTGATCCTTTAAATTTACATCATATTTGATCCTTTAAATTTTAAATGTGCACTTTTAGTTCTTTATACTTAATGCTGTTAGTTTTATTTAATCCATTTAAATATTCTTGGTCAGTATTTTTAGTTAAATACAACTAATGATGTTGAGATAAAAAGATTAAAAATGTGTTGTTTTGAATTTAATGAACCAAATTGAAGTTTGATATAAATTGAAAAGACTAAACATATATTGTGCTTGTTCAGTTGTTTGAGAACACCGTTTCCCAAACGGTGCACACATTCCAATATAAAACCATTTCGAAATCTATAAAAACCATATCGAAATTCATTAAAACTATCTCAAAATCCATAAAACCATCTTAAAATCCGCAAAATACATCAAAATCTATAAACTCATTTCTCCCAACGGACTTCCCAAACACACATTAAAGCTAATGAAAAAAATCAAATGGAAAACTCAGTCGGTGTGTAACAATGGATTCTTCAGCATTTCACTTCTAAACGTGCTGCGTTAGAAGCACAACACTTAGTTGAAGAAGGATAATTATAAATTGTGAGGCTAAACCAGTGTGTTTAGGAATCCATTGGGAGAAATCAGTTTACGGATTCCGAAAAGAATTTACAGAATTCAATAAGAATTTACGGATTTCAAGATGCTTTATACAAATTTCAAAATGCTTATCTTGATTTACGTGTACTGTTAGGAGAAGATTTCCTAAACATGCACATACTTCTGTGTTTTTCTCCTTAATAAAAACAATAAGTCAAATATCTTCCTTTTTTTTATCCTTAAAATAAAATTCACTTTAATAAAGAAAGTAAATTATAAAATGAATTCTATAAGAAGGATGGAATCAACAACTTTGAAAAATCACAATGGTCGCAAAGAAAACTCAAAGACGACACTACCACGATGAGGTCCATTTAATTTAATTAGCCTAAGGTCAAGTAAACTCATGAAACACAAGTGGTTCCTACCAAAAAGTATGAAAAAAAAAACAAACTAAAAAAATGGCCAGTGCCCTTATTTCCAACTCATCACTATTTTACATCATTCACAAATTGAGAATTAGAGGTAATTTTGTTCCCTAATTTCACCGTGCAACCATATACTCCATCTTCATTCCTTAGATTTCAGGTTAATAACCAACGAGTATTGGAGTGCAGTGGTCAGTGCGGCTGTCACTTCCCCAGAGATCAAGAGTTCGATCCCTGAGAGCCACGCTTGAGGGTAGAGGATACTTACCCTTGATGCAAAACATCTTAAAGGGGTGCGCCACGCATATTCCTCGCCCCGAATTAGTCGGTTGCCCCGGATTATTTGATCCAGTTGAAAGAAGGCCATTGACTCAGAAAAAGGCGCCGGATACCGGGGGTTTCAGGTGTAGTCAAAAGGTCTATTTGCCTGTTGTTCAAAAAAAAAATTCAGGTTAATAAAAAACAACCTTCATTCCTTAAATGGTCTGTGCTCATATATCCAATCATAGCCCAAATATTAAAGTCTACGTTTCAAATCTTTCTGCTTTCTTATCATCGGTCTCTAAACATAGATAAACTTATCCCCACCCCATATGATTTATATATAATCGTAATTGGATTTGTTATGAGATATATTTGTATTAATTAAACGACTCTAAGGGCTGGGAGCCTTCCTTTCTTTCAAACTAGTATATTGCCCGTGTCATACACGGGATGAATGGATAATATTGTAACTATTAGTAAAAATGAGGAATTATAATATAATAGTTTTTTAAAATGCAATCATTATTTCATTACATTTGATAATATAAAATATTTTTGACGATAACATTGGGTATTTTATTTGTATGACACCTACTATTATATTTGATATTTTTATTTTAAATATAATTATGGTACAATATAGAACTCACCATGCATGAATACCTCATCTAATATAGGTAAGCAAAGTGGATAATATGGGTGGAAGCTATAAGATATACAAAGTTACAAACTATAATATCATCTAAACTGTTCAATTAATGTTGCATTAAAATATATGAAAGTTAAAAAGGTTATCACTATTTGTATCTCCAACAAATCCAGTGAGAGTTGCACATGCTATGCTCCATTATGATCGAATTGAAATTTTTTTTGAGTTATATCCATCAAAAGGAATTTTATTTAAGAATTTTGACAGTTTTTGAAATTATAGATTTATGTTTAAAAATTTTGGGAATTGCTTCAACTTAAAAAATAAATGTATTATCTTGTGATACACTTGTTTAGAACCCGTGTGATTTACACTTTATACTTAATAAATAACATTATCTACATATAGTCTTGTAATCAATTTTATTTTTATATTGATGTCTTAAATTAAATTAATTATATATGAATATATGAAAACATATTATATAACAAATATTTCTTAAAATAAATATTTTATATTATGGTAAGTTTTAAATACATTCACAATTAATTTAATATCAAAACAAAGATCAGAAAATCGCACAGGTCACAACCAAGTATTATTAGAGAGCGGACAATTGTTGAATTTTTAAATTAAATATTTGTAATTGAAAAATTTTGAATATTTTGTAATAAAAATTTTGAATATTCTTAAAATAAGAAATGTTTGTCATATAATAATTTTCATACATTCATATATAATTAATTTAATTTAATACATCAATATAAAAATAAAATTGATTACAAGACTATATATAAATAATGTTATTTATTAAGTATAAAGTGTAAATCACACGAGTCCTAAGCATGCATTACAAGAGAATACATTTATTTTTTTAAGTTAAAGCAATTCCCAAACTTTTTAAGTATAAATCTATAATTTAAAAATCTGCCAAAATTCTTAAATAAAATTCTTTTTAATGGACATAACTAAAAAAAATTCCACTTCGATCATAATGTATCATATAGCATGTGTAACTCTCACTGGGTTTGCTGGAAATACAAATAGTGATAACCTTTTTAACTTTTTTATGTATTTTAATGCAATATTAATTGAACAGTTTATATAATATTGTAGTTTGTTTAATTTTATATATCTTATAGCATCCACCCATATTATTCAATTTGCTTACCTATATTATATGTAGTCTTCATATATGGTGAGTTCTGTATTGTATCATAATTATATTTCACTGAAACTTACAGCTCCAATAATAAATTTTTATCCTACTACATAAAATAGAATCACCATATGAATCTCACGAATTTGTAGACTACATCTTTAATTAAGTTATTAATCAAAAGATCTCCATTTATATCCATTGAATTTACGCTTTGGTCAATTCTCATAACTGACACTTCCAATGGTCTTTTTTGAACATGTACAAATCATGATTTTTTTTACCATTTTCTTCTTAATAGATTTCACCCAAAGCTTTTGCAACATTAATTAATATCTTCCTATCTTCTAATGATGTCATACGGGTAAATGACATGAATTATTAAACCAATTACTTTTTCCTGATTATAGTAAGCAACCATAAGGCTGCTGCTTGTCGAGGAATACAACTCTGTAGAAATGCAAGTCAGCCAAGATAACTCAATTCCTTCTTGTTTATCTCTTTATCAGCAGATAACAAGGGCCGATTTCTTTGTTTCTTGCTTTTTTTTTAAAAAAAACCGAACGATTCATGTTAATATACATCAGGTTAGTCTATTTATTAATCATAACTCTGCCTTCCTTCTCAAGCTAACTTCTTCTAACGACTCTGTTATCCTATCTCCATGGTAGTCCCTTTTTCTTCTTGAATCTTGTACACTGATCATGTCTTGATGAGGACAATTAATTACCTTCAGCTCCCTCCATTAACGGAAGATTTCCTTATGGACCTTGATGCTTCTGATCCCACTTTTAGCTCTCAAAGCGAGGAAGGAGATGCCTGGAGTCCTGCCCCATCCATGCAATCAGAACCAGAAGAACACATGGAGATGGAGAACCAGTCGAGTCTTCCTCATCTTCTGGAAGCCATTGGAGAAGCCTTGGAGCAAGAACACGGCACACTTGCACAAGTTATTCTGAGACGCATCTCCCACAAAGTAAGACTTCTTGGTAATCCCCTTGAACGTCCAGCATTCCATTTGTCCCAAAATCATGATCCTACAGGACAAGGGAATTTCATCAAACAGGAGGTCTGCAAGAGCTTCCACCAAGTTTTCGAGGCTATGTACCAAGGCCTCCCAAATGGAAGAATTGCTCATTTTCCCGCCAATTCAGCAATTATAGAATCTATACCAGAGGATTCAGAAATCATACATGTAATAGACTTCGATATGGGAGACGGGGTTCAATGGCCGCCATTGATGGAGGTTATTGCTCATCAACATAAAACATTGAGACTAACGTCACTCAAATGGGAAAAAAGAGTATAACTTTGATACCCATTTCGTCTCTACGCAATGGACATTTGAAGAAATCAGAAGGATCCTCTGCGAGCATGCCAAATCACGTCGTTTGGAGTTGAAGGTGGAGGAACAGAGCCTAGAAGAATTGGTGACAGAGCTCAAGAAATTGAACAAAATGGGGCGATGGAAATGGAATCAGAAATTTCATGGCCTTCAATTGTATGGTGGGTCTTCCACATATGGATAGGGTCACAAGGAGAAGACACGTCTCGGAATTTCTGCAAAGTAGCAAAGGATTTAATCAAAAGCTCATCTTCCAACAACAGGGGAACTGCAGTTTTTGGTGATGGAGAAACCTGTGAGGAGCTGAGAAGAATCTGCACAAACTTCAGGTCATTCTTTAATGGTCATTTGGTTCATTACCGGTCTTTTTTAGGATCCATAGAATCGTGTTTCCCAAGTGAATTCTCAGAGGCAAGAACAGCTATGGAGAGTCTATTTGTGGCACCATATATGTCATGTGAGGGACGGTTTCATGGGTGGGAGGAGATGAAGGGAGAAGATTGGATTGATCTTGAATCAGAAATAGGGTTACAGAGTCCACGCTTGAGGGGAGAGATGTTAATGGAAGCTGAAGAGATGTTAAGAGGAAGCGAAGGATTCTATGAGGCTAAGATTGGATGCAACAATGGCAATGAAATGGTTTTGGAATGGAAAGGAACACAACTACTGAGAATTTCAACTCTGTAATGAAGACAGAAAGTTTCGTGAATTTTTTTTAATGATTGTGATAAAAAAAATTGGTAAAATATTACTGAGAAATTTATCATCAGGTCATCCCAGGTTGAGGGATTAACGAAGAAAAGGTTTTAACGATTAACAAAATTACTATCAGGTTTCAGTAATAGCTGATCCGATTATCACTAACAACCTCATCAACCGTCAATAACAACCGGAACAACTACTGTTGAGATCTGATAGTAATTTTACCAATATTTAGAATCTTTTAATCATTAGTTTGGTTACGTAGAATTGATGGTAAATTTCCTAATATTATTTTATTCAGTATGATCTTGGGTGCAACTTGTTACTAAAAAAAGGAAAAAGAGAATTTATTAATATTGAATGACCTCTTAACAAATTCAATAAATCTGTCCATATCAATGAACAATTTATTAATATACAAATAGTGCTTGTTAACGTATCTTTAACACATGTTAACGTATCTTTAACACAAATAAGAAATTGTCCATGGTTGAGTAGGCATGACTTTCAAACATGTATAAAGATTTGCATACAGTTTCAAATGAAGGTAACGATGTCATTTTATCAATGAGAAGGTTAAATGAGCCACTCCCTTGTAACTTGATAAATAAATATTTAAATCTCACTAGGAGATATGCTTTTTTTCCCATTTTTTTATACAGTGCCTTTTTTCTAAACTCATTTATCTTTTTAGTTGAGATAATCTTATTTAAAATATTATTGAACATTAAATATGAGCATATCTCGTTAAATCTCGCTTTTATCAGTAAGTGATTTCGCTTATGAAAAAAGAGAGGTCATTTTGCATCCAAAATTATTATAATTTTAGTCATTTACTCCTTAAGACCTACAGTGTTATTTTCAGATTTTTTTGGGTCCTCACAGGTAGGGGTGGAAACAGGCCAGACCAGGCTCCGCTTTTTTTTGGGCCTGTATCTGGGCCTATTTTAGGCCTGGCCTGTGATCTGTTTGAAAGCATGTTTTCATATAAGAGAGACACAATATAAAGCTGAAGCATTTAAACACCAAGAGAGAAAAAAAGATATTACCCAAGGTTCTAAGATCCCAGCAATAACCTTGTTTCTCCTTTCACACTACTAAAAATAAAGCAATGAAAACAAATCTTACCACTGCGTACAAATCTGGTTTGGCTAATGTCATAGGAAACAACTTTATAATGGTAACAATGCCAAGGTGAAATATAAATAAATAGGACCATAACAATCTTGTTCCAACCAACTTTTTCAATACCACTATGTATGCCTCTACCATTTGTTCAACAAAATTTACAAATCTCTCGTAGTCCTGAGAAGGTTAAAGAAAACAATGAAACCCGATGAGTAGAATTAAAGCTATATATTCCAAGATTCAAACCTTTCTATCACGATTATGCTTGCTTCAGATGTCTTGTGAGAAAAATATTTGAGGCATCCTGTTAGCAGCTTAAAAACAGGCATCGACTCAGATGGACATCAACAACAAAATAGTGTCATGGTAAAAATCAGTTGCATTGTAAATGAAGAGGAGGGTGACTCTGAAGCTAATAGTCTTAACACTGAAAAATTCAATAATGATCTTAAAAATTCACAAACATTGATCATTACCAGTTTCTTACTAGGAGTCTACGCATGAGCAACTAGGATCTCGCTTCAAATGGCTTAAGCTCCTCAGATTCTCCGATCACTCATCTTTCTAGATTTTCGAGCCACACTACTCAAGGTAAGGAGCAGTTAAAGAGTGGTTCAGGAGCTATACAGCCAAGTCGTTCGTCACAAGAGATTTCAGATTTGAGCATATCTGATAAAGCAAACAAAGGAGGCAATAGACCAATAGTGCATGTCAGTTTCATTTCTCAAAATATAAATGGGCAAGTAAAGGGATAGTACCATTGTTGATGCCTCTTAGGACACAAATAAACTCAAGAACAAAAGAAAATAAACCTGAGAGATGCTCAAGCGCTAAGGATTGGATAGCGAGAGGAGGTACTTCTCATAATGATGGTTCTGTAGCAAATACCAGCTCCTCTTTATTGAAAAGCGGAAGTAAGAGAAAACAAAAACGGAACTTCAAAAGAACTAGGTGGAAACTTACGCCTTCGTCTTTCCTCCCTTCTTTCCTTTGGAAATTCTCATATTCTGACCGACAACCACGGCTGAAGCTTGGAGTGCGCAGAGCGGAGCGACCGTAATACAAAAATCACACAAACCCTAAGAGATGAAGTTGACCGATTATGGAGCCTTTCCTGAAGAATTGGGCCGAGCAGTTGTTTGGAGCTACGTTTGAGCAACGAATCGTGGGATGGGGTGGAAATTGGGCCTGTTTGGAATATTACAAATTAAAAAAAAAGGCTCAGACCGCCTGACAGGCCAAAAAGGCCTATTAGACGGTTTGGGCCTGACCTGTTTAAGGAAACAGGACTCCCTGGCAGCCTGTGCCTGGGCCTGTAAAAGGTTTGGCTTGCACAGGCTTTTACAGGCCAGACCACAGGCCGTCTGACCTGTTTCCATCCCTACTCACGTGGCTCTTTAATGATATTCTCATTAAGATTTATTCCCTTGTAAATAGAACTGCCGATACGATATCGTTTAATCGACCTAAATCAATTTCCTGTCCCAGTTCACTGAGGGGCTGAGGGCTCTCGAGTCTCGGCTTTTAACTCAAAAATCGCACTCGACGCTCCCGCCAACGAGAAACTAATAAGTTTGTATTAAAAAAAAAAAACTAACCCGCAAAAATCAAAATCTGTATCTCCGCCGTGCTTGTAGAAGACGAATCCCTACTCCTTACTCAGATACGGATCGGGGGGAGGATGCGTATACGACGGAGGCAGTCATTCCATCTGTGGTGATCCATTCTGACTTCGGCAAGGAATCCGCCGGTCGTTCCTTTGAAGGGTTCTCTTGCTAAAATCTTGGGCTTCTTGAAGGAAAGCCAACAATTTTTTGAGAAAAATGGATGATTCATCGAGAAAAATTGACTTAGACAAGCTAATTTCTTACAGCGACGACCTCATTAAGGTACTGAAGGACAAACGGGACATAAACTGCTTGACGCAGTGTCTAGAACAGTCAAATTCCCTTTCTTCATCCTGCAACGCTGACTTCAACGAGGTTCGATCATTGCTGGCAGGTCATTTCTTGCTCTTTCTCTGTTTCTATCCTCGTTTCTTGTGGCTGCATTAGCCCTTGCTAAGAATTAAGTTTTGGGTCTCTATTTTATGCATTTTTTTCTCAATTGCCTGAAACTTCTCTTGCATAATTAGTTTCTGGAAAGCTATTGATTTGCCCAAGCACAAATAATCTCAATGTTGCAGTAAAATATATAATGTTAAAGCTCTAATTTTTTAGATTTTTCTTCATGTATTGCTAAAAAACCAGTTTTCCCATCATTATAAGCTATATTGTTATTGTCATGTATATAATTTGACAAGCACGTTGAACGGAGTAACAATCATACGCCCATTGCAAATTGTGTGGCCTCCTTGTTTTTCTGTAAATCAGGTGGATTTCAACACATTTCCCTGCAGATTTCGCTTGTAAATTTTATGTTGTAGAAGTCTTTTTTAGGAATCAGGACCGTCTGAGTTTCTAGTTCTTGTGGCTAATGCATTAATCTAGTAAGATTGTTAAAATTTATTGCCAGAGGAGAATGTTGAGACATCAATGAATTCGGGGCTTGGTGAGATGGATCTTGAATTTCCTTTACCTGTATCCTAGAGACTGTAGTGTGCATTCATGTCATGAGAAATACTTGGGAAAGAACTCATGCTTGGGAAGGATCCTTGTGATTCGAATGGAATAAGGCATGGCATGCTGCATACCATCTTCTAGAATTGCTGCACTCAAATTTTACTTGTTTGGAAGGATTCAACTTCACTGGCACACTTTTTATGTTATGTATCATGAGTTGATCTTCTTGATCAAATGTCTTGAATCTGACTAGTTCTTATGCCATACATGAACCAGATTGCCAGAAGAAAATAGATGAATGCAAACGGAAAACAGAGCAAGCTAGATCTGAGGTTGTTGCAGATGCAGAACTGGACCTTCTACAAAGAGAATTGGAGGAAGAACTTGAAAAAGAACGCATGCTTGGGGAGGAGCTTAGATAAGTCTCTAGTTTGTTTGCAATTTTTCAATGGTCTGCTCTTTTTTGTTATCATTTTCCTGTCATGATATTTCTAACCTTCTCTTTTATGCCCTCACGGCTTGCAGCATTGAATTTAATGATCTTGAACAGAAGAGGATTTCAATCCTAGGACGAAAGAAAAATTTACTGAAAGTTGAGCAAGAGGAGCTAAAGACACAGTAAGTGCATTACAAAATCTCAACCCATCTGAGAGTGAATAATGCAAATATGCATCCTGGATTAGGATAGTGAAGTTAGTTAATTTAGGTGGCGACAATTTTTTAAGTTTTGCATTTTCCAAACATGAGGCTCTCTGATCTTTGTTAATTTAATCTATTTATATAAAGTTGGAGAGCTTATGATAAATGGCAGTCTCAATATAAATACTTGAATGCATCATTGCCTTATTTTAGGGCAATGTTAATAAAGAAATTATTTAGACAAAATGCACCTTGAATACTTTGCTTATTCCAAAATTTAGCTATGTATGAAGTTTTGTAGTAAAGTTAAATATTGAGACGGACTTCCATAACCGACGGTCATAATTTACTTAATTTCAGAGACCAGAATATGCCTGGTCCTGAAAATGCTGCTGTGTCACGGCAGATTAGAACCATCCTCGTTCAGGAACACTGTTCTTTCTTTACAGAGGTTACAGAAGAAATTCATTACAGAAATTATCGTAGATTCAGAAACTTTTGCGTCTGGACTTAGACAATATAGCTTTCGTATTATTAAGTTAAACCCATTTTAAGCAACTTTTATTTCCTTTTTGGGGAACAAGTCATTGTTTGTGTGTGAGCCATGTTATTTTGAGAAATTGGTGAAAGAAATTGTATTTTGTTCCAACTCAACCATTGCGGGGCGATGTTTTTGTTTGTGCACAATTATTACTCCTAATAGAAACCAAACAAAAAGACAGCATGAGTGATGTCTTAGATGAATTCTGTACACATTAGAATTTGATCTATTCTTCTGTTGTGTTGCAGGATGATGCTTTCAATGTATGCTTCTGTTACAAATATTATCCCATATTTGGATGACCAGTCCAAAATTTCAGGCTGTATCCTTCTGTTGGCTCTATTATTTCATTTTTATACATGTTTTACTTTTCGTGTTTTTTCTTATGGATGATATTATCTGTCCATCAAAAATCAAAAGAAAAACTGCGAATTTCCTTAATCTTGCATGCAGATATTGTGGAAAAGGATAAAAACGCAGTAGAGAGGTTTGAATTTGACCCCTCAAAGATGACCGCCCTTGATGCATGTAATGAGATCTGGAAGATTGTAGGTCCATAGTGAATGTCTTTAGATGAGAATTTGTAACAATATATCAGCCAGTGTCTCAAGGAATCTTGCAATTTCATATATTTAAATGGTTTGAATTTTGGAGGCGTTGGTTTTGTTACGAGGGAATGACAATTCTTTTGATGGCGTGTTGATTGGTTGCTTTTGCTTGTAAAAATGGATGTGCTGATCTAAAAGCTTGTTTGGAAACTATTTTGAAACCTAGGTTTCACAGAATCCGAGGTAAAAACTAGGTTTTGAAAAGTGATTTATGTTTGGGAAGTTATAGCTTTTACGGATTCCGAGGCAAAAAGTGGGTAAGAAAGATGAAAGTAAGAAAGAGATAGAGAGAAAAAGTATGAAAGAGAAAAGAGAAAAAAAGTAGAAAAGAGAAAGTATGAAAGAGAAAATCTAGGTTTCAAACCTAGGTTACCAAAACCAGGTTTCAAATGAGCCCTAAATGAATGTTTAGACTTGAGAATGAATGATTGATTGGCCTATCAACTTTGCAGAACACCTGAGTATGTTGACTAAAAATTAGGACTGGGTTTTTTTTTTCACCCGTTATTTATATATTAGTAAGATTAAGATAATTATGGAAGAGATACTTGCATGTGAGACATAACTATCAATGAAATATTTGAAATAAATTGAGGGAAAAGTCATTCGTCAAGAATCTTATTGGTGAGAAGAATCTAAAACAGAGTATCGGTTTACCACATTTGCAGTGTATAGGTACTTTCTGTGTATAAATTCAGCAGGCCTTTCTCATTAATAACATTTTTAATTGGAATTTTCCTAAATATTGAAGATAAATTGTACAAACCCAATTGTTTATTGGATAAAACTTTAGTATGCATCAACATCATGAAATAATCAGAAGTAATTCTGGTATTATTTTAGTTTACTAGGAATTTAAAATTGCTCAGTTATATTTTTTTCCCCACCCTATTAACTGGTGAACTTGTTACTATATGATGGAAACTTGATAAGTTGATAGGCTTGCACTGATATGGAAAGCTTCAACAGAGTTGGTGGAAAATATTTTTTATGTAATTTATCAAGTTCCCAAACATCTAACTGGATCAGACAAATGCTAATATGTTGGCATAAAGGACCCTTATGATTATCCTTTCTTTTCTCACCTTTTATATTGTTTCTATTTGAATTAAGAGACATTTAACATAAAGTGATATAAATTCAATTTCTTATCATTTAAGCTATGGAAATGAAAAAGTATCATTTTAAATATGCTGTAAAGAGATTTCTCTAATTCAAAGGAATTATTTTTAATACAGAAAGTAATGTAGTGCTAAAACTGAAAAATGTTTAAAACAAGATTAAAACCCAAATATATTAACTTATTAGGCCCTTGAAAAAGCTTGTGTGTGTGTTAGACCTTGAGGGTGAATGTTATTTATATCTATCAGCATCTTTTTATTTGTTTTGTCTGGACATGCTTTTAAGTTTTAAGCTAGTTTGCTCTTCGTTTTGCCTCCACATTTTAGAAAACAATATTATAACGAGTATTATTAACTAATATAAATTTAAGTTAATAATGTGAACTTTAATAAGAAATTGTTTCAATATGATTTTTTTTCATTAAAAAAATTTGAACTCGAATCATTAATCATTACTTAAAAAGCGTGATTTATTAATCCATTAATATGTTATCTCTTAATTAGTTAATTAAACTATTATTGGTGCAAAACTATCTATTTTATGTTTATACATCAATAGCAAGCTTTTTAAAACACTAATTATTCTAATAATTCTCTAATTGAGAAAATCATATCAACTCCACAATATCACAGTCACAGTGTAAAGAAAATTATTCCCAAAAAAAAATATAGGTGCCTTGGCGTAAATCTGCTTATTCATTTCGTAGTTCCATGCAAATAAAATGCATGTTTGATGCAGTATGTATAAAAAGACTCATAGAAAGTAATTTCACATTAAAGAGAAAGATAAGACGTCTTATGAATCTATAAATAATAGAATGAATAGATTTGTATAGAAACGTTGATCATACTATTAAAATGGCAAATGATGAAGCTAATTAATTCGGTGTAATAAATATGGAGATTGATCATACAATCAAAATGGCAATTGATGAAGAATCTTAATATTGATGTTTACTAAAAACCAATCCTACAACAGAAGCTTTCTGACGTACACTATAATTTGTTTTCAGGAAAATCGTTGACAAATATGTTTGAAAATTTTATTGATCAGAAAAACTTTAGATAGAAAGTATTAGTATTTTCCCTGATTTCCATTCACAAAAAGGACTGCTGCTCCAATATCCTTTGAACTAATAAAAAATTTCACCAAAATTTCTCGTCTGTCTAAAAAGTTAGTCCTCTATTCATCAATATATAGTTGTCTGTCACATGCACCTTGGGCTACAGAAAATATACAGAAAATAAGCATATGAGGTGTCACATTGCTTAAGAGAATTGTTAGAAAGAAGCTTTATTCACCTAAAAAAAAATGTATGTGTGCCTGTATATATATTTATAATAATCAAGTTGCATTAATTAACGTATACCTAAAGTTTTCTCTATATGTAAAACATTAAATACTCGTCCTATTTTTCCAAGGAGTGACATATATTTGGAGAGATTCCCATACTATATATTCATTGACATCCTTATATATATATATATATCAATCTCTTCTTACTGAAAAGTAAAAAGTCTTCAAACTTCTGCAAACTCAAACATGGTTTCTCCTAAACCAGCATTTCTTATTATGCCAATTTTGACTCTCTTCTCCTTCTTCTTTGTGTTTGCAACTGCAGGCTCTTCTTCTTCTTCTTTTTCTTTAGGTGTTAAAAAAGAAGTTCAGATTGCAGAGTTTGCTTCTCGTGATGAGAGAGTGAATCTAGCAGTATACTTTGAAAGCTTAAGTGAGCCTTGTGCAACTTTCATCATCAAGAATCTTGTAGAGATCTTCAACAAAGATCTCATCAACATTGTCAATCTCCAACTTGTTCCTTGGGCCAATGCTTCCTTCAACGATATCAACAATACCATCTTATGTCAGGTTGTTTTCCATCTCTCTTTCTATATATATACACAGACACATGTGTGTGTGTGTTCTCTGCTATAAAAACCGTGTTCTGTTTTGAAACCATTTTTCTTTCCCTACATCACTTCAATGAATTGCTTCTTCGTACATATAAGTTTGGCAGCTTTTGAAGAAGGGCTTCTGGGTAAGGGCAAAAGAGGGAAAAGGTTATTGCTTTCAGCTGATATTGAATCTGCTGACCAAGTTAGTGTCAGTTGTTTCTAAAGTTAAGATTCATACATACAAGACATTTTTAATATACTGAGCTGCAATTTATTATTATTGATTTGGCCTACATGATGATTAACTTAGAATTTCCCAAAAAAAAAATTCAGAATGGACCAGATGAATGTCAGCTAAATTCTCTGGAAGCCTTCGTCCTTAATGTTTCACATGATGTGGTAAGTATGTGAGAATGAGAACACAATTATCTCTATGGATATTAATATACTTGAGATGGAGATGCATGCTTAATTATAATTATATTATAGCTTCTAATTATGAGTATATAATTTGAATATGACAATGATGATGATATTGCAGAACAAAAACTATGCATTGATATTCTGCTTTGAGTTTTTGGTAATGGAAGGAAGGCACAAGAAGTGGCAGACCTGTTTCAACCAATTGGGTTTGCCTAAGCAGCCTTTCCTTGACTGCTTTAATGCCGGCAATGGAACTCTGGTCCTCCCTTTATCTTCCTCTCTCTTTTTCATTATACTATTCCTTTCCCATCCTAAATATATGAGCTAATTAAGATGTTTGTTTTAGTAGTTCTAAGTATAAGACTACAATCAATTTTATCTCCTAAAATTTATAAGCTTTTACTCAAATCATTCCGGCCAATTGTACATATATGATAAAGAAAAACTTTCATAAAGATTAAGTTCCATTGCAAATGATTAAAATGGTATCTTAGAGAAACCAACGCACACTCTTTTTACACATATTTCTTTGTGTTGGGTCTAAAACAAAGGAATACTTGATAGTTTAACAAGAGTCAATCTGGAGATTATTTGCATCGAGAAGTAATTTATTCAATTGAATCGCTCTACTCCAGACTTGAAGCATGTCATTCTCTCAATGCTCGTTCTCCTTACTCTATTTGTCTTGTAACTCTACTTCTTTAGTTACATTATTAGAAAAGAAATAATTTTTTTATCTCTTTACATTAATCATCTAGTTCATATAGTAGTATGTGCCTTTTAATTAAGTCACTTGGGTTTGCATTTCAGTTGCTATATGTATCTACATGTGTATGTGCAGCTTGGAAGAGATTATGTGAGTCAAGTTTCTAGGCTCTCTCCACCATTTCAATTTCCACCATGGGTGCTAGTCAACGATAAACCTCTTGGCAAGGTTCGTTCTAAGAATCTTATTTGTATGTATTACTAGCATCAGAATTCAGATATGAAGTTCCTAGATTCCAGCACAGATTCTCATGAAGAAGATTCCTTTTTTTTTGGTTATTTTTGGTTTTTGGGGAATGAAGAAGCAGGACTATGAGAATTTCGTGGCCCATATTTGCAAGGCCTATAAAGGCCCTTTTGTCCCTCCAGCCAGCCAACTTGTTTAGCAACCACAGTTGCATATGTATCGCACAATACCAGAAAATATGATCAGTACACACAACATCTTTAGAAGCCTTTGTTTGTTTATTACCATGTGTCATAAAATCTGTATTGAAGTGTAACAACCTAGTGTGGATGTACTTTAAACCTATAACTTAGACCCGTTCGGAATGGTTTTGAGTTTTAAGTTTCAAAATTTTTAAAAACCGAAACTAGTTTTTGTTTTTATTTTTTAGATTTTGGTTTTTTTTGGTTTTCAATATGAAAAAGGTGTTCTGAATTAGAAATTGATAAGGTATGTCCGGTCAATTATTCTACCATCAAAGGATAAAAAATAATAAAAATTAAATATAATAAAAAATTAAATGATTAGAAATAAAATAAAATAATTATAAAAAATATTAAAATAAAAATATAAAACAGTAAAATAAAATATTGTCCACCAGGTACCTTGTACGGCCGAGACATGTTGGGGTGTTTGATCTCAGCACTATGAATGCTATGAATTCCAGAATCATTCTAAAACAGTAAAGGAAATTCTCTGCGGCTACCACCATGATAGCAGAATCACACCTGAGGCTGAAAACAGAATCCCAATGAGCGGGGTTCCATATCGAGACCTCTTACTAAAGAACTCAAGCAACATTCCCCTCTCAGCCATCCCTAGAAGCAAGAATCCTCACTCATATCTGTACCGACGAGAGGCCGAGAGGCTTGTATCTGTACCGGCGACTGAAGGTGAGGCTGCCTTTCCAGACAAGCGTTGTCATCCTCACTCGCCGCGCCCAACTTTTATAATTCGTCATCATCTTTCCCTTTCACTTTTTTCTTTGCAGGCAATTTTCCATTTGACTGTAAGAAAAGTTCGGCGACGGGTCTGGGAGTGCTGGCCGGTGCCGTCCTGGTCAAATCGGTCATGGAGCACTAGCCCATGGCCGGACCCTTCACGCGCTGCCCCTCTTGTAACGAAACCAGCCAAGTCTCCTGCCTCTGCTCCCGCTGGTCCGCCGGTGACGTCGGCTGCCACAGTTGTAAGGCCCTTTCCAGTGGTTGATGGATTTAATGGATAGTGGCGGTTCGTGTGTAGCGAGTTTAGGATGAAGGAATGTTGCCGGAATCGAAAAAGGAGAAAGCGGAGCAGAATAATACAGGAATAGAAATCAAAGAAAGATCAGAAGAAAGCTTACCTTGATCTCCCGGAAGTTTGTCGATTAGGGAAGAAGGAGGGGGAATAAATTTTTCAAACCAAATCCAAAATTTCAAAATCTATTTTTATGATTTCTAAATCAAAATAAAATCTGTTTTGAAATAGCGTTAAAAATAAAATCAACCTCATTTTTATCGAACACGTTTTGATTTTAAAATTGTATTTTAAAATCAAAAATAAAAAACTCAGCACCACCCTGAACGGGTCTTTGGTGTTCAAATTACACTAAAGATTTGAACTATTTTTTATCTTTATACTAGTGCATGTATATACATGTAGTGCTCTGTTCATGATTTATCTTTGTAATTATGGGGTCTATGTACACTTATATCGTCACTTTGACTGATTCACAAGCCGTGTGAGCTACTTAATTAATTGATGTTTCTTTTTTCACTAAGATGATGGATGGTCATGAGTTACATATTAGGATTTACTGAAAGTTGCAAGAGATGGTATTGGTAGGCGGTTCAATTTTTATTTTATTTTCAATATGCAAAAGATTTAAATTATGCTCTTTTCGATTCTTTTTACAAGCAACAAGTACCGAAATTACGTAAAATGAACATGTGGTGAAAGTACATTTAAAACATTAAATATCTAAGAAATGTAACTGTTTTTTCACCTATATCCTTATTTATAAATATAATGAGTGTGAAAAGAAATATAAGAGAGAGACATATAATTAATTGGGTGTTACTGAGAATATTGTTTATAAATAAGATGAGGGAAAGTGTGTTATAACATTATTCATGGATGTTCATTATTCTAAATTCATTAGAGGTTCAGATATTAGCACATTGTTTTTTTTTATACAAAAATTTTAGGAAAGGGGTTGGGCTCATCCACAATCAAAGAGCAGGGCACCTAACTCATGATCCACTGGAGTCTGTCCCTGTGGACACTAGAGCATGTCAAGCAAGCACTTTAGTTCTGACCACACAGGTAGATCAACCCAACTTCATTAAGCTGTGGTGATGCCTCCCCAAACGCTACGACTGGAGCCACGACAAAGTAGCACTCCACATGATCGAACCCCCTCCCTTTAAGTGAGAGTACTTGCCCGATTCTTTCGTCAGTTGAATCCACGGATGATGGGTAGCACATTGTTGTTATCAAAAGGTTTTGATCGATAAGTTTGTCGTAAGCCAACGTTGGTCAAATGGTCCGTGGACAGGTCCGCATGCTAGAGGGGAGAAAGATCATTTTGATTTGGAGCAATAAGGTTAGCAAAAGCCTAAATTAACTTAAGATAATTACTTCTTTTTTACTTGAGATTCGAATTTTTAATGCATGGCCTAATGAAATCGAACTCACTCTTCATGAGTGTCAATTCCATCCTCAGGCCTATCAATGCGTATTTTTTATATCTTAAAGACTTGGCGTTTCCTATGCATACCAACGACTCTAGATTAATCCAAATTGAAGTGTATAATAGAAATCATTAAAGTTGGCATTCATCTCACATATTTACGTTAAAATCCGTAAAATCGTTTTCATTAACGGATTTTCATCAATCATCTCTTACAAGAAGATACGTATACCATATTGGAATTGAAGCTATTCAACAGCCACGGCAGCGATCCAATGTCAACCGAAAACAATTTTGATTTTTTTTTTAACATCCACACCACGTGTACGATATATCTACTCCTTTTAAAAAGAGTACCAGGAGCAATTGAACTAAAAAATAAATAGTGGGGAGTAGTGCTAGAAAACAGGTTCATCCTCCGTCAACCCATGGATTAAGGGGGGTTCGAGATGCTATTTTGGTAACTCCTATAAAAAGGGTTAGGGCAGGCTGGCCAGCAAGTTGGCGGGCCACCCTGTTTTTTACTTTTTTAAAAAAAAATTAAACATTTTATATTTTAATAAAAAGATGATGATATTTCAATAGTTTTAAATATTATTTTAAATCTTATTATTTCATCTTAAATGTATACTTATTTTGTAGATTGTTGATTATGCATTATATTTTTATACTGTAAACATTACTGATTATATTTTTTTAGAAATGTAGTTAGTATATTCTACGTAAATTTGTTATATTATTTTTTAAAAGAAAATTATAAAAAATAAAATTTCAAAATAAAAAAAGATACAGGATGGCTGGCTAGCAATGAGGAAGAGAGAGAGGGGTGGCTACGAAATTCGAGGGGCTTCTTTATTCCACCGACTCTATGTGTTGGGACTTGCAGACCTCCCCCACGCCACACGTAGCCCTTAGTTGCCTCTATACCATTCTGCAACATCTCGCCACGAAATTAATATTTTAAAAGCCAATCACAATTTTGACTTCATATTCTCACTGTAAATAGGTAAATTGAAACACTCGTGTGCCTTTCTTTGCTTAATGTCACGGGCTTAATGATTTACTTGATGGAAGGTCCGTGCGGCCTAGTAAGACTTGCTCAATCCCTTGCTCAGAACTTACTAGTAAGCCTACAAAGTCTAGACTTAGCTCTTGAGAACTAAGGAAAGACTTAGAGAGAACTTGAGAGATGGAAGCTTGGGAGAATGCTTGTATATTGCTCACAATTGCTTGATTGTTACAAATGAGGGGAGGTGGGGTATTTATAGGCAAACTCCCACCTCCTTACTATTCCCACCTCCTTAATGGACGGTGGAGATCGAATCGATCCTACGGCTCACAATCACCTTCCAGAATTCTCCTTAGAAAAATCTAGATATTTACACATGTGAGAAATGTGTGGAGAATTCTAGAGAAACCTAGAGAAAGCTAGT
>JANTPZ010003822.1:0-13680 GCA_025593235.1 Vachellia pachyceras
TTTTTCGTCTCAGCTTTTAGGGGCATACATAATATTATTGAAATGTAACAAAAGCATTGCGGAAGAAGGAAGCGTGCATGATTGGGGTGAGTGAAATATGGATTCCATTAATCCCTGATTACCAGTCATGGAAGGCTTTTTGGCAGATTATTAGCCTTTGAAATGATCGTTATGACCTGTTTGGTGTACCGATAATTATGAAATCTTATTCCAACAATTGGAGCTTCCCCACCAAATTTGGTAAACGGGTAAAAACTCACGGTTTAGATTATGACGCTGCCATCAACTTCTTCAAGTTCACACCCATCATTATGAAAAACTAATAATTACTGGTTATGAAAAGTAATTTCCCGTTACACCCTAATGTGACGTACTCACAGCTGCACATATATGATATCTAGTAATTCTTTGAATCGCATCCAGGAAAGTTCGAAAAAGGTACCAAAAATATATATAGAAATAATTAATTGACATGTTGCTGCTCTCATGTGATGGCCACACAATTTCTTACTACTGGAAGGCCGGTTTTCAAAGCATACACAAGGTTACATGAGAATAAAGAATGATATGGTTTAACCAACATGTGTTAGTCATAGTGAAAGAGGAATTTTGATTACTCAAGTATAAGATCTTAGGTTTGGATTCATGTGAGCAGAGAAAACAACTTTAAAGAATTTATTCCTAATTGAACTAACAATGATTAAATATGGTCCCGTCAGTGTAATGAAAGAAAGAAGACATGGTTTTGATTTAAAATGCATAGAAGAAGGTGGATTATTAAAACTCTTTGTCATCAGGGTACACCAAATAACAATAAGTTGAACAGTTAATATTAGGATTGCCTTTTATAAATTTTTCATTTAGTGCGGAAGGATATACATTTATTTAGATTATAAAGTGAGAAAAAAGGGCAGCAAAAAGTCCCTGTATTGTCACCTCCTTTTCCTTCGGCCTAGAAAACCAGAAAGGGAAGTTTCAAGAAGAATATCACACTGCACACAAACCATGTTTTTGTTTAAGTATTAAAAAAAACGACAAAAAAAAAGACGAAGGAAGGAAGAAAGGAATAGTGCAAAGAAGGAAACATTGGAAAGACCAGAAAACGGAACATTAAGATAAAAAAAGATAAAGCAGGTCAAGCCTAGAAGATCCAAAACAGCTTCCTTTCAGTTGGCAAAAAAAAAAAAAAAACAGCTTCCTTTTCAGACACCTCACAAAAACTGATTGTTTGTGAGTGTCTCTCATCATATCCTTCCCTTCTCTGCATATCTCTCTATATCTTGATGTGTTATTTCTAAGACGCACCAGATAGAAACAATAATGAAAACCAAGCTTCTTCTTTTTCTGCTTCTCCTCCTTCTTCACGAAACCATTTCTGCTTATGCTGCAGCAGACCCTCCTGCTTCTGCACTCCTTCTCCAGACTAATTCTTCGATTCCTGCTTCAATGGCTGCTTCTCCCCCAGGTTCAATTCTCATTCTACTCTCTCCACTCTCACCCACCACTCTTCATTCTATCTCTATTCTTCATCCACTTTCAAATTTGAATTTTCAAAACCAAGCTCCAACATTTAATGCTGTAACTATATGGTTTGGCAGATTTCACACTCATTATCTGTTTATATATATATATTTACTATTTTATTTGGATACCACCCATCTGCTGAACCTGAATCTCTCTTAACTTGCTAAATCTGAATGGTTTAATTTATGAGATTCCTTCCATTTTGACTATGCTTCCTGCATTATACTTCCCATATCATCCAGGGATTCAGGTGGGGAACAAAGAATTAGAACAACATATGGATTTACACAAGAAAATGGTAATAGCGCTCGCTGTTGTTAGCACAGCACTGGTTGTAGTCATTTTGTTCTTCTTATGCTTCTGGATTTATAGTAGGAAGCATCTATCCAGATCCAAGACGAAAAGCGTTCCCAACTCAGGTACTGCTACTTAATCAATCTCTGTATTGCTTCAGAAATATGGGTGTCAGAAAAAAAAAAAAGGAAAGTTCACCATTTATAGCATCGTGATATGGCTGATATTTTTTTTTCCTTCTCTGTTCTGTTTCAATTCCAAGATGCCGAGAAAGGGGTCGCACTTGCTCCATTTTTAAGTAAATTCAGTTCTGTGAAAATGGTTGGGAAAAAAGGGTCTCTTCCTATCATTGATTATAAGCAAATAGAAAAGGCGACCAACAATTTCCAGGAAAGTAGCATCTTGGGGCAGGGTGGATTTGGATGTGTTTACCAGGCTCGGTTGGATGATAATCTGGATGTTGCCGTCAAGAAACTACACTGTGAAACTCAAAGTGCTGAGAGAGAATTCGAGGTACTATAATGTTGGCTAGTGATCGCTTTTCTTCTTCGTTATTCTCAATGTCTCTTTTATTCACTAGAGAGATGAAATTGCAGAACGAGGTGAATTTGTTGAGTGAAATTCGGCATCCAAATATAATTTCTATACTCGGTTGCAGCGAAAACTATGACAAGAGGTTTATTGTCTATGAATTGATGCAAAATGGATCCCTGGAAGCTCAGTTACACGGTAAAGCAAAAGAATTCATGATCTGATGCTTTTTACCCCCCTTTTGAGTAAACAGATTTAACTGAGATTATAGTTTTTCCAAATTTTGCTCATGTTGAATGAAGGACCCTCTCATGGTGCGGCATTAACCTGGCACATGAGAATGAAAATTGCTCTTGACACAGCAAGGTATGAGCTTCTTCCATTCATTTTCTGATACATTTAATGTCCTCTGATTCCTACATCATTAACATATTCAAGGATTGTTGTTGACCAGGGGATTAGAATACCTCCACGAGCACCGTAAACCTGCAGTGATCCATAGAGATCTGAAATCATCTAATATTCTTCTAGATGAGAACTTCAATGCTAAGGTAAAAATCATTTCGGTGTACCCAATTTCTACGTATGAATGAATAGAAGATATGGGACTAACCAAAGCTTGTTCTTTTCTGGTGGATTCAGCTGTCTGATTTTGGGCTGGCCATAGTGGATGGGACCCAGAGTAAGAGTAACATAAAGCTGTCAGGCACATTGGGATACGTTGCCCCTGAGTATCTCCTAGACGGTAAGCTAGCCAATTCACTCTGGGTAATTCAGTTGTTAATTGTTATCATTATTTCACGACATATGCTTTGGTGTGTCTGACAACGTTGCAAAAAACCAGATCCAAAAATTTTATTTCTTTTCAAAGTTTAGAGCTTTTAGGGAGTTTAAAATGATGTCGTGAGGTTTTGCATGGGTTCGAAACATATGATCTGCCCTGTGTGGTTCTTGTGCTGTTCTTGGCCATCTACCTCCTCCACTTCACATTATTTAATTCGATGGGGAGTTAGATTGGCAGGCCACCACCTCATAGGCCATATGCCTTGTTTTCTGCTCTTGCTTCTTGTCACTTATAGATAAGAATATGATGGGACTAGCAACCAAAATCTGAGATCAACTAATTTGTCAGGAAGCACGAGAAAGGTAAAGTCGGTTTGATTCTTGCGAATCCTGTCTCAGATTCGAAAACGTTAGCAGATTTCCCCAGAAATCATAGAGATTTATTAATATTGATTCTTTGTGAAGCCAGTGCCAATTATTGAGTGGTAAATGTTTGAATATTTCTTAAGGAGATTGACATGTTTGTTTTTTTGTTGGTTTTGGACAGGAAAATTGACTGATAAAAGTGATGTGTATGCATTTGGGGTGGTGCTTCTGGAGCTTCTGTTGGGAAGGAAGCCGGTAGAGAAACTGTCACCATCTCACTGCCAATCGATTGTCACATGGGTACGAGTGTTATTTTCCTGATCCTATGAAAGTTGATTAAATTCAATGTGAGTGGGGAATTGACAGAGAAAGTGGACAAACGATTAATATTGCAGGCGATGCCACAGCTCACAGACAGATCAAAGCTTCCAAGCATAGTAGATCCTGTGATAAAGGACGCCATGGACCTCAAGCATCTGTACCAGGTCTTACATATGAAACAACATAACCTCGGGAAACCATTGTCTCTCTGGTTACTTGAAATGGAATAGGTTTGATGTGGCTTTGGGATTTGCAGGTTGCTGCGGTGGCGGTGCTGTGCGTGCAGCCAGAACCAAGTTATAGACCGTTGATCGCAGATGTGTTACACTCACTGGTGCCTCTGGTTCCAGTGGAGCTCGGAGGAGCTCTCAGACTCCCACATGTGCCCCACTCTGTTGTGTCGTGACCACACTCCACCCACCTCATTTATTAATGCTGTTCTTGTCAGCCCTTGACTTCACCGACGGAGGACCAGCTTTCGGAGCATAGGCGGGTCTGGTTGGGGGTTCAACAGCCTTGATTTGTTCATGACACGTGTAAAGAAATTCGTTCCAGTGTCACACAGCATAAAACTTGGGCGGGGAATAGAATGGAATGTATAGAGGGATCCATTAGTGGAATGTTGTTATATATTTGGATGAATATAGACGTCAGTATAATTTATCTTCTCATTTTTTTCCCAACTATAATTTATCTTGTCATGAGTGTAGATTTGGCGTGATGAATCAAAAGAAAATACAAAGATTGGCAATCAAAGTGGAAGCAGCTAAATTAACGGATGAAAAACATTACTCATAACATCTGCGCATTCGAGTGAGTTCAAAGGGAGGATTCAAATCCAGACAGAACCATGGTCTGCTTATTCTATGATGAACTGTACAATGTATGAAACATGATTCCACGTTTTCCTAGGTCCCTGGGCAAGCAGCCAGGAGATTGAAAAACAGCAAGCATTGCAAACGTAAAGCGCGGCCATGTTTCTGTAGGCAATGCCATTTGTAGCATTGTCTTTCTCACCCACACAAACAAGGGCAACTCGTTGAAGACGAATTCCTGAGTCAAGCTCACTTCAGTCCCAACGTTAAGAACCGCAACGGAACTTGCGGTTAAGGAAGCACGAATGATGCAACATTTGAATTTGTTCAATCTAATCCCGATTGCCCATTGGGTCATGACATGACATACCAGTCATGATGGTGTGATTATAATAATTTGAGAGCTCCTCGGGCCCATATAAGCGATATCTGCGCCGCCAAAACCCCAATGAAGCACATGAAACACTTCATAGACATGATTGATCCATAGCGTAATGCTGGATTTAGAATCCCCATTAACATTATGAATCGCAACAGCAGCAGCCAGTTCTCAAGCGCAGGTAGTACAGTATTTTTCCGTTGACTGAAAATCTTTCAAAGCTTGCAGGATTATCACTCTATCACATTAGAACTTCTTATTCATCACAAAAAAATTCAATTCATTAATAGTATTATTAAAATTAGATTTTGTTCAAATATAAAAAATAAAAAAAATATTTTGGATACGAGATTCAAAAATATTTTATTATCAAATCACACCTTTCCTAATAAATTTTCTGTTTACTATATTTTTTTCTTACTTACTTTTTATTTGAACTTCATAAAAATCAATAACTTCTCGAAATAATCACTTTTAAGATCTAAATTTTAACTCGAAATTCGTAAAAGTTATTCTTCCACCATCCAAAATCTAGATTTTACTTTAAATGCAAAAACTACTCTCAAACAAACTTTCAAACAATCATAAATCTCAGATTGTCTTAAATAAGATGTTGACCATACCAGCTCTTTCATACAAGAACCCTTGTATTGTACTAATGCGCTGCCTCGCTCTCTCTTGTTACAAGAGAACTATAATCACCTCACGCAAACTTAAAAACGAAATTAAATTATTAACTACAGAAATGAGAGATAGCTTTAACCATACCCATATTTAAAACTAGAAATTACATCAGCACATTTTAAAACATTATAATTACCATCCCACCTAACAGAGCGAGACAGGATAAGTATAAGCTTAAATGTTTAGTTACAATAAAAAATCTGGTGGGGGAGAGAAAAAGAAATCAACTTCCCTTGTTCATGAGGCAAGCATCAACTCATTCCCGGTTCATACATGAATAAAAGCGTGAGGATCATCATGCGAGGGAGTAAGGAAAAGGACCAAAAAAGGATAACCAAAACCCCGGAAATGAATCAAGCAAACACATCATAGCAAAGCAGAGCACGTGTACCCATCATCGTATGGACCAGCTTGCTTAGAGGTTCGATTCGAACAGCGTAGGCTAGCACAGGTGTAACTGTCCAATACGGTTCTATAGGAAGCAAAATTGAAAGCAGACAGGACGATATATGAAGAACATCCAAATTACTGGAAAATAAATTGGTGGAAGACACATTAAGTGAACTATAACATACTGATACTTTGGAAAGAGAAGTAAAAACAACACGTCTCGAATCATTTCATTGTTTGGCAGCTAAAGCCTAACAAAATCCCCAACAACCACCCAAGAAATGGAGGGCAGAGCGCAATCAAGCAGCTCAGAATCCAAGCTTGGTGCGGCGCCAGTGTCGACGCTTGGCGTTGTACCTGAAGAACAAAGCTTGGGATAGTAAGAAACAAAAATTAATTGAGACTGTGAAACAGAGAATCAGAGAAAAAAGGATCAATAATAACCTGATGGTGTTGTCGGTCCTCATGCGAATCCAGTAGGGAATAGGCCTGTTCTGCCTCATCTTCTTCGCCAGCTTCTTCTTGATTCTGAAGGTCTTGTGGGACGGCTGTAACATTATTCAAATCCAATAAAAACATCAAAAGCCCATCAAACAACACAATCACACCGCTATTACATCCATTAGATTACGATCATTACCATTTTCGCTTCGTCTTCCGAGATCCCCGGCGCCGAGAGGACAAGGGAGACACCACCGCCAAGCACCAAAACCCTAATACACTGTATTTCAGATTGACTCTTCTTAAAGAGTGGATCAGTTGGGCTGCCAAAATGGGCCTGTCTTTAAGCTAAGCACAGCGGTGAAATGGACCCTAATTTAATTGGTCCAGTCTTTTTCTGTTTTGGGTCTGTGAAGACCTTTTCAATAAGTGATTCACTTAGAAGCAATGGGTCCTAAGAAGTAGAAAATGTAAAGTGTTTTAAGAGCATGAGCCTTACTCGTGGGATCCGGATTAGTTTGAGGCGGATAATGAATCCATGATACCCCAGGATATTGGATGATTTATACAAAAAAAAGAGCATAGGCCTCACAAGCTTCAATGTATTGGGTTTCATCCAACCCATAACTCATAGGCTGAAATCAGGTTAGTCCAATGATGAATCAAGTGAGATTAGTCTCTCACAATGTCATGAATGAATAATCGAATCCCTATTGAGAAATGTCACATTAAAAGTCCGACAGCATCTCGAGTCTCCAAAAAAAAATGATACGCGTACTTAATATAAAAAAATGATGAATTAAACGAGCCTGATCTCAAGCCCTGACTCACCCTCCGAGTACGAACCTTGCGATCAAACCTGTTTCAAGTGATTTGATTTATCTCAATGTAACACACACACATAGCGTGCTACTGTTTTGTGGTGAAAATGGATGTATTTTGCTAGCACGCGTTGCTTTTAAACCTCACAAGGCCAAGAGCAATTCTATTATATGGTCGTCATTTTAATCCTAAAAATAAATCCTATGGCACTTAGGAGCCTTTGCAACCTATTTTTAAAATCTAATTTTTATCCAATTACTTGTATTTTTTAAAACTTAGGTTCTATAATAAAACCTAGGTTTTAAAAAAATATTTTCTTATCAAATTACACAATCTCTCATAATAAATTTTCTCTTTCTTACCTACTTTTTGCCTCGAACACTGTAAAAATTAATAACTTCCCAAATACAGTCACAATTCAAAACTTAGATTTTGCCTTAAAATCCGTAAAAGCTATTCTCCCAAAATTTATTATTCAAAAACTAAATTTTACCACCAACTCTGTATATAAACTATTGTCAGATGGATTTTCAATCAGTTCTCATGCTACTTTTTTTTTTCTCTATTTTGCTGTTTCATTGTGTATGGTAACTCTGTAAGGCAACGTGAGCGAGTCGAGTACAAATTGCAAGCTTGCGAAAAAGATGTTACTCGTACAGGTTCAGGGCCCCACTGAATGGTGTCTCTAGTATATTATTCATAAACCATGAAACCGCAAAACCAGTGGCTCGCAGCTACAGGAGGAGCTGGCGGGAAAGGCCAGTCGTTTTCCAGGAACAGCGACTTGCGAGTTTTAAGCTTCCTTAATCATCGCAAACAAATGCCCCTTCACTTAAGCTACATTGGTACCCAAGTTACAAGCTGTCATCTGCCATATAATCACTCGTTAATTCCTCTTCAGCATTGCAATGCCGTGTAATGTATCCCATACGTTTGGGGTCAAAGTAATTAAGGAAGAAAGGAATGTAGTGGTTGGAAATTCAATGTCATTATACTAATAATAGCCATGGAAGGGGTTACCATTTTAAAGGATTTGACCTGTAGAACACGAGAAGAAAAAAACACAAGAGTATGTTGTATACGTGTATAAATAGGTGTATATATGCATTTGGGTGTATAAATATGTGAGAAATTAATTAGGAAAGGGCTAAGCACATGGGTGTGTGTGTGGTTGTTGGTTTTGCTTAACCCCAAATCTTGGAAGTTTGTAGCACCAAGCATGTGCTTCTCTCTTGCCCCCAGCCTCACCTAATCAAACTTGATCGAAAATACTTCATGTGCCTCGATCGCCATCAGCACTCTCATCATATGTTTGGTTTAGATCCCATGAACTGATTTCAAGCTGTGTTATGAGAAAAACAGACACTAAATATATGGTGGGACTAAATATTCAGTATGATTGATTGCTATTAAGCTTCATTCAGTAATATATACATTAATAAATTGTATTCCTCCATCAACCATGTCTAGCTAATTAGGAAGCCGTAAACAAGCTGTTAGATGGCCTAATATAATGCTTGGTAGAGAACAATTTAACAGAATACTTTATTCTCTACTCGGTCTCACATCCTGATTGGTGGAGGTAAAATAGGAAGAAGCACATGCTAGGAAGCTGCATAATACATTATTACAAATAACAATTTTCAGTGGCCAGTCCCAAGAGGGTAATAGTACAAAACCAGAAAAAAGGACGAGTCTTGAAATTCATGTATTATGTATAGATACTACGGTTGGCCATGGAGCAACTGATATACACATACACACATGCAACTTCACTTGATGAATCATATGAATCTCGTTAAATAATATGTCCTGTGTAAGACCGAAATAAACATTAAAGAGAACATGTCAGTTACTTCGGTAATTTTTCAAACCAACTCAGCTTTTAACAGGTCTTTTATGAAGGGTGTGAGAAACAAAATCCCAGAAATTGTGAGGAAGGGCGGTAATTACTGATACGGAGGAAGACAAAGGGAAGGCAGTCACATCGCCATCTTTTGCTGAGCTTTGCGATAGCAACACATTAAAACCGCGTCGCACGTCAAATACTACTCACTCTTCACTCCCCAAAGTCCCAAACTGATCAACCTGATCTCTTATCTCACTTGTTGCGATAACTTCACCATCCTCCTTTAATTTCTCTTTGACCCTTCAACTAGCTACTTGTAAATTGCAATTCCCTTTCTCATCCCTCACCATTACTTGCTGTATCGGAAAAGATATCACAAGACAAAGACAAAAGGACGCACAGGGAACTTATGTTGATCCATGCATACATGTATATGTATGTGTGTGCGTGTGTATAAACTATGGTATATCAAGTTAGGAGTAGTTAGGACTGAAAACACAGGAAAAGACAAGCTACCAAGTTTGTTTATCAGAAGGGAAAAAAAAGGAGAAAGTGGAGAAAAATGGCATGTTAGGGTGATGTCCTGAAAGCACGCAGCTGACTATATTATTAAAAGTAATATTAATTTTGTTGGGAGGGTTGAATTCAATGGATGGGGCATGTTAGCTGAAGCTTGCATGTGATTGAAACACAGACAAATGACTCGTTAAAACCCACACTCCGCGGGAGGCTCAGGCTTTCAGTTTTCTCACTTTGGCTACCCATTAACCCCTTTTTTTAATATATCAGCATGAGATGACATTATCCTAATACAATTCAATTCATTAAATATATACACAAACGTTGCTTCCTAGCTACCTTAGTCTTTTGCTCTCTCCATCGTCACCCATGTTGTGTCCTTCTTAGGCCCCACTTCACGCGCATACAAATGGCCTGGGTGGGTCCTCGTCCATCATTTTCTGACCTTTTCTCTGCATATTTACTTCTTTCCATCATGTTAGCTGGAAGTCAAGACACAAATCAAAGATAGATGTATATGTATTAAACTATAAAGACACTAAAGTCCAAATCTTTCAATCCTCCACATACATACATGCTGCATGCTTCTTCTTTCTTCTCTCGTGTCCCTTCTATTCCTTCTTCACGTCTTCTTCTTTTTCCCCTCTTGCTCATGTTACTTCTCTTCTTTCGGCCTAAACAAACAAAAAGATACCCACTTTTGCATTTTACCCCTCAAATAACTCTGTATTTCACCAGCACACCCCAGCCTCTGGGGGCAAAATAGAAAAGAAAGAAATTAAAAAAAAAACCAAACTAAAGATTCCCTGCTTCCCATTCTCATACTTTGTGAAAAACTCCAAATAGTAGTGATGATCATGAAAAAAGTTATAGATCAGAAAAATTGAACGGCTCCATTATCGACCAAATCATCCGATGATGTTGGTGACACTTGGCATTTAGACAGCCTCCGTGTTTTTATTCAAATTTAGCCTTTTGCACATGGGAGGACAAACAGGGGATGGGACGCACCAAAATTAGCCCCTACAGCAGCATACGTATGAATGAACCCCAAAAGTTTGTTCCATAACACATTATTATAATAGTAGTAGTAGTAGTAATCCTCACTTACATACACAAATATATAATATTGCTGCTGCTTGTATGTATAAAAATATGGTGTAAGATTTTTTTTCCTTTTAAATAAGTGTTGCATGATTAATCTGTAATCTGTATGATGGAGAGGGAAATGTTGGCATGTGGGAGAATAGTGAGTAGAAGAAGAAGAAGAAGAAAATGGCCCGTTATCTACCAAGAACCTATAAACTATTCATGTCTTCTTCACACATACCTGGTACCATATGCTTTTGTTTCCCTGTCAATCATCCGAAGCATTCAACTCTACAATCAATATTCGCACAACCCCACAAAATCAACCCCGATTCAAAACAACAACACCTCTCAACTTCGCATTGTTCTTCTTCAATTTGCTTTAGATCGAAGCAAACACTCCATATTCAATAATATATATGCAGAGAACTGTTCCTATAGAGATTGTCATAAGTACAGAGAGACTTCATTTGTATAGGGAGAACAGAAACAGAACATTTTCACGCCCCCACCCTTCAAATGATATGATATAAGCCTAATTATTGTGGTCTAGGAATCTTTTATCTTTAATTGATGCAGTCTCAACTTGGGATTGACCCAATCATAAGATTTTCCTCACCACACTAACATATTTATGCACCAACTTTAACGTTAAATCATTTTTCTTCTGAGTACTGTGTATGTGTTACCACTTATACCTCTGTTCCTTATGTTTTCTCGCCACAAAATCTCCCTATATTCTCTAACACGCATATAATGCAAAATATGGTTCTAGTATTTGTTGGTCTCCGGATGGTTTTAACCAAGGTCTAAAATCTGATATCGATAGAGAAAAATGACACAAAAGCTTCCAATTAAATTGCCAATAGACTTTTTTTTAGGGCAATAGGAACTTAATATATATATTTCAAAGATTTTGCAGTTCAGGCTTCAGACTACAATCTAGTCGCTATCTCCCACTGCTCCCTATTCACATGAGAAGAATCTAGGGGTAGGATCATGTATTTCAGATAATTCTAGGGCAAAAATAAGAAGTAATAAAGTATTATATTGTATATATATCAACAAGCAAAAGTAGCTATCATGGTTGGAGAGACATGTGAAATCAAATTGGGGCTAGTTGAAACGTCATTGGATATACTTATTCAATAATCATGACTTGCAAATTACAACATATACAAGTTACAACTGTGAGCAAATAAGTAGTAAAGAAAGGGTGTTAACCCTGAAAATCCTTGTGGGACCCGTGTTTAAATTGGGAGCCAGATAGATTAGAAAAAAAGGGTCTTGATGTCCGTGATAGAATCCGTCTACAAAAACCCACCCTCTCCTCCTCCACCCTCTGGTACTACACAAACATAAACCTCTCAACTCAATTTATCTCTCAGACATTCTCACAAACCCTTCCTGAAACAGAGTACGTTTTTGTTCTCTCCAACATGGGCAGGCCACAACAGAGATACCGAGGAGTCCGACAAAGGCATTGGGGCTCTTGGGTCTCTGAAATTCGCCACCCTCTACTGTAAGTTAACCTTAGTGAACCTTAGTTTCCACGTCCATGCATGTATATCTGTTTCTCATGCTGCTTCAATGGTGATGTTGAACCTCTTCTTGTTTGTCTGTAGGAAGACTAGGATTTGGCTTGGCACTTTCGAAACTGCAGAAGATGCAGCCAGAGCCTATGATGAAGCAGCGAGGCTAATGTGTGGGCCCAGAGCAAGAACCAACTTCCCTTGTAACCCCAATGCGTCTCAGTCATCTTCCAAGCTTCTCTCTGCCACTTTGACTGCGAAGCTCCACAGGTGCTATGTGGCTTCTCTTCAGATGACTAGACCCTCATTACCAGAGCCTCAGAGAGGGGCTTCCTCTTCACATACTGACGTTTCAACGAGCAACTCTGTTGACACAGCGTCGACACGTAAGAGGGCCCAAGAAGAACAAGAATCAGAGGCCAATTGGGTCATGAAGAAGGTGAAGGTGGAAACTAGTCAGCAATTCAAACCTCTCGAGGAAGATCACATTGAGCAGATGATAGAGGAATTGCTTTATTACGGTTCTGTTGAACTCTGCTCTGTGATGGACTAAAAAGAGTCTGAGCGTTATTGCTGGATCACATTCTTAATTGTGCGCAATGCAGTGCATTTTGCTAATTTAACCCATTTTTATCAACCTTCTCTTTCCTATCCTGTCTCCTTTAGCAATGCAGTTCGTCCTTTTGGTCCTAGAATTACCTTCTAAGTGACTCATTTAGGTAATGCTATGTGTACAGCTGATTATTGTCGATCATGTTGTAATGTTATCAAGGTACTAGTATATTTATTATTTGTCGTGGCTCTCTTCTGGGATCGTAGCCTCTGATGCAACTTGCATATCAGTCTTTCTTCTCTCTTCTGAAACTTAAGGTTCAAATTTGTCAAAAAGGCACAGCTTTTTAGAAAACTGGCAGTATCCCTTTTTTTCAAACATTGTAGAATTTTATGCACTCAGGTTAAAAAATTTGCCTTATAAAACAGAAAAATAGATAACAGACCACTTGACAATCGAAGCGATGAAATCTCATGTTTTCTTTAGAATCCCCACTTGAATGACCTCGCCCGTTGTAACCCCCACCAAAGTCTCTGCTTCGAGAGTCTCTCATCCTGCGGCTTGGTGAAGAATTATTCAAGTCACTTCTAGTTCCCACAGGTACTTGGTTAATGATTTGATTGACTCATTACTTCTGGTAAACAGTCACGCAACATTTAAATATGTTACTATTTGCAGCTCTCCACCACCAACTGAATTCAATTTCTGGTTAACATGTGGAGCTAGCTAATTTAACTAAATGAGACGTATAATTGTACTAATCAATAATTATGCAAATTTAGTTCCTT
>JANTPZ010003825.1:0-18432 GCA_025593235.1 Vachellia pachyceras
TCCATTTTCTCATACAAGCTTTACCTCGTGAATTATGAATACCTTTTAAGACCATTGACCAAGAGATATAGAGTATTGGGTTCTTACCTTAAAAGAATGTAAACGACTAAGAAAATTATTTAACAACAACAATATAAAGGAGCTGTAATGTGACCTGAATAGCATTAATATTGCGCATGGCAGAAAGGACGTAGGTAAAACCCTTCCATAACAATGGTATTATTTTGGTACCAAACGTGAAAGGGAGCTCTTGCAAATATCCACTAGATCACACTAGTGACTTCCCTCGAAAGGAATGATAAAAAAAAAACTACTGTTTCTAATATAAAAATGGATTTTTAACTCAGGGCTTTCTTCGTCATTATATTGGTCATATTGGTTGTTGGACAAGCGCACATTTTTCTTCTTCAAGGCTTCCAAGCTCCTTAAACTGTGTAATGTTGCTGAATTGTATCAATGTCAAGTCCCTTCAGCTTCACCACTGATTCAACGTGTCCCTTCAGAGTGTGTAGCTCCCTTAGCCTGTAAGGCAAATTTAAAAAGTTTCCAAAACAAAAAAAAATATCAAGTAAATATTTAATACGCCCTTTGAAGATTAAGCTCGAAGCTAAACAAGGTATAGGGTTACCTTGCAACCTCAGCTCGTCGCTTGGCTTGCTCTGCAATCTCTGAAAGTTCTCTGTAGCTACTTTTGTCATTGAAAAGGTTTGTAGTTTCTGGTGGCTGAAGACCGTGAAGAGTTCTCTGTGCAGCTGCCCACTGTGCTTCCCTCTCTTCTTTCCCATAATCTTTCTTGGTAGTGAAGGCGGTCTGCGATTACAAAAGCATGAGGAAACTTACAATCTTGGACACCGGATTGATTATACCATAACAGAGAAATGAAATAGAAGTTACCTTGTTCTCCAAAATATTATCCCAAGCCTTCCCACTGAGACCATAGCGGATAGCAAATTTGAGCAAATCAAGAGGGATATATGTCACTATACTGTAGAGCCAGATCACACCAGCCCATCCCCATCCCATTCCCTTAATCCTTGCGAATTCCCAGTGTGCATACACAGCAATCAAAGTTGCAACCTGTCAATCACATAATTAATGATTCTATCATGGACAAGTGACAACACACTTAAATGATTATGTTTGACCAAAAAACTGAAGAGGCTGCTTCAAATTTCAACCATAAAGTTTACCAGCTGAGCAATTAGGAAAGCACCGAGAAGGAGGAGACCGGGTCTTTCTACAAAGGACCAACTACGGGACCTAGTGACAAAGATTAAGGCCTGGCTTATAATACTGACTTGTAGGTACAAGGCTGCCATCATTTCATCAGGCCTGTGTCTCAGAGACCTCACACCAAACTTGTCCTGGAACAGCAAGATATTAAGTCTTAGAGCTTGAATTGTTTAAAAATGCTGTCTTGCTCTTTCTTTTGCTTATTTTGATGTTTTTGGCTGATGTGTGATATATAATATATTAAAGAGTAAAAGATGAAGTTTGAGTTATTACCGAGAAGAAGTTGGTATCGTATATGGCCCAGAAAAACACAACTGTCATTAGTGCTAAGTAACCCCCAAGCACAACGCCGGTAGCAAATATCTCCTTCAGTTTCCAACAGTCGGGCTGTGGGGATGGCTTCACTCGATCCTTGGATATTGTCATAATGGTTCCTAAAGGTTTCATTGTTAAAGATGTAATCAGACCATTAGTTCTATAGAAATTCGGAAGCACTTCCACTGTGCATATATTTTGATCTTCATGCTGAAGAATCTCACCGTCATTTAGTATGGCAATAATAAGAACCATGAAGGGTGCAAAGTCAAACTTCCAGATCAACGCGATAAACAAGAAACCAAACTGCAAAATAATAATAATTAGCATGGACTGCAAGATTTCCGTACAAGTATTAATATTAACACATTATGGCGTGAACCTATTTGCATACTTACCACGATACGAATAGTGATAGACACTGCATAGATCTGCCAAATTCAGCAAGAAAAAAAATGTCACATTTGACTTGCTAAACCATTAAAGGAGTGGCTAAGATAATATAATGAGTTATGAAAGGTAACTAACAGTGTAATTCTTCATCCTCTGGAATATAGCCCTACTGGTTAGCACAGCACTGACAATAACACTCAAACCAGGTTCAGTGAGGACAATGTCAGAAGCACTCCTAGCAGCATCCGTAGCATCAGCAACAGCTATTCCGATATCTGCTCTCTTCAAAGCAGGTGCATCATTCACACCATCTCCTGTCATTCCACATATATGCTTCCTCTCTTGCAATCTTTTCACTATTTCATACTTGTGCTCTATCATATCATACCCGAATTAAAAAGTCAAAACGTTGGAAGAAATGTTCAGCATTTCAATACACGCACATACACATAGAAATGGTTGAAGTACATACCAGGAAAGACTCCTGCAAATCCATCAGCCTTCTCAATCAATTCATCAACTGGAAGAGCTGAAACGGTAGCATCCTTTTCTCCTCCCAGCAATGAAGAAGATGGGTACATGTTTGTTCCCATTCCAAGCCTTCTCCCAGTTTCCTTGGCAATGGCAAGCTGATCACCTACAGAACAAAACAGCAACAATGAATTTCTCAATTATTTTCCTAGTTACAAAGTTGTCTCAGTTATAATATATGCATGACTGCTAACACTATATTTATCCTAACTACCATTCTTACTGGCGGAAAAAAATATGACCAAAACCTCTAATCTTACCAGTAATCATCTTGACATTGACACCAAGGTGAAGAGCTCTTCTGATGGTCTCAGCACTGTCATGCCTGGGAGGATCAAACAGGGGTAGTAAACCAACAAATTGCCATGGTGCCCCTGGGGCATCTTTTGACTTTTCTGGGACTTCCTGGAGACATAATCAAAGCTACAGTAAGGGAAGGATGTTCAGATTAGGTAGGAAAATTCGTCCAGATTAATACAAGCTTAGAAATTAACCTGTCTTGCAACAGCTAACGAACGAAGTCCACGCTCAGCAAACTTATCGATACATGTGTGAACCCTCTTCCTTACATCCTCTTTGCTGTGGCAAAGGTTCAAAATCTGAACAAGACAAAAGCATGGTTCACTTCACCGAATAAACCTCGTATTCATCATAGGGTGTTGCCAGTGACATCATTATTTACCTGCTCGGGAGCACCTTTACTAGCCCTATGCCAACTTCCGTCAGAATCAATGTATGTAAGAGCAGTCCTCTTGTCCACGGGATTAAATGGCAGAAAATGAACCTCCCTGATTCCAGCTCGAGCCTAGCCATTTCAAAGTAGCTATAAATTAAGATCTTGAGTAATGGGAAAACTCAAATCACAAGCTTAAAAGAGGTTTTTTGCTTATTCCATACCTCCTTCGGATCAGCTAGCATCCCAACCATTGCAGCGTCTATGGCATCCTGATTCTCAGTTCTGGAAGCCCTTGCTGCAAGAAGGATCACAAAATCCTTCTCCACACCCTTAGCAAACACCTCAATCAAGTTCCTGTCAACGCTAAGCTTATTCAACGTGAGAGTCCCAGTCTTGTCACTGCACAGAACATCCATTCCTGCCATTTCCTCAATAGCAGTCATTCTCTTGGTGATTGCACCTTGTTGAGACAACCTATGAGAACCGATTGCCATAGTCACGGACAAGACAGTGGGCATGGCAATTGGGATTCCTCCGATCAACAGAACCAAGAGGTTGTCGATTCCATCCCTGTACTTGCGATGCTGTATTGGGTACATCACTATGAGCTCAATCACGATCCCAACAGCAATTGAACAAATACAGAAGTTACCAATGGCTGTGAGGACTTTCTGGAAGTGACCAACTTGGTTGGTGCTATCCACCAAATGAGCAGCTTTACCAAAGAAGGTATGGACACCAGTGGCAATCACAACTGCTTCAATCTCACCCTTTTTAACAGTTGATCCAGAAAATACTTCATCCGATGGGCTTTTGGTTACAGGAAGAGATTCTCCAGTTAAAGCAGACTGATCAACACTTAATGGATCACCCTCCAGAAGACGGGCATCAGCTGGGATAATATCTCCTAGTTTGATGCTGATTATATCTCCTGGGACTAAAATTGCAGCATCTTTTTCACTCCATTGACCATCTCTCAGAACCTGTAAAGACAAAAAAAAAAGTCGTTAAACCAGTCTTAAAGAAGTCCGATGAAGAGTGTATACTACTGTATGGTGTTTGACTATGTATGACCTTGGTCTTGGGAGCTAAACCAGCCATAAGTGCAGCAGCAGCATTTCCAGCATTGTTTTCCTCGATAAAACTGATTGTAGAGTTGACGAGCAGTAGAACAATGATACCGACGAAGTCTTGCCAATCTGGAGGTCGTCCTCCTCCATTGGCCAAAGCAATAGCCATTATTGCAGCTGCCTCCATGACCCATGATAGAGGATTCCACATGAAACCCAAGAACTTCAAAAATTTGCTTTCCTGTTGTCATGGAACAAGACGAAGATGTCGTCATGGCTTGCTTTCACATGGACACGAGGAGGAAACTGACTGACAGGTGAATTTATAGAAGGAAGTGTACCTTTTTCTCTTCCAATTTGTTTGGTCCGAACACCTGAAGCCGATTGGCTCCTTCGTCTGATGATAGACCTGTTCTCGAACATTTCAGTTGCTCAAACACTTCCTCTACGGGAATTTTTTCCTGGTCACAATATCATTAATGTTTGTTATGTCCCAAGTCCGAATGCTTTAAGAGCAGGAAGAATCTGTTTCCTATGCAGGTTATTTTTCATACAAATATCACTCGTTCATGAGGATGTATTTCAGCTCTGTATAATTCTGGCGATCAGTTATGGCGGGTCAAGTCGTACGCGCTACTGTGAATTCGTTATCCCAACTCCAAAAGATTGCTTTTCGGGTTAAGTTGGACCCAAATAGTCCAGTACACAAAACCCAATGAATCATGTGATTATTCGTATCATATAACATGAACATGAATAAATTTAATTCAGAGAATTATCGTTGTCTGCAGGGGAGCACGAGTTGTAAATAATTTATAACTTGTTAATTAAATAAAAGCTTATATCAGCAGTGGTGTGAAACACACGGAGCTGAAAGAACGTGAACAAAAGCAGAGAAAGAGGCGTGCGTGGAGAAACCGCTAATTCCAATTCTTTTGCGAGAGGGGGTAGAGAACAGACCGTACCAACACCATTTTGATTATTAACTAGTCAATAGAATTCCCTATCATAAATTAATTATGCATGAAAAATGGGAAAAAATGTTAATAAGCGGTATGGAACTGCAATGAAGAGAAGTAGGTGGATGAGAAAGGAAGAGTTACGAAATTGGAATGGATCAGTAGTGGCTGAACTGATGGGTGAAGAAGGGGACAGAAGTGTCCCAGTGTTGGAGAATAGTGATGTGCTCAGTTGAAATGGATGAAAGATTGTGCAAAGGTGAAGAGAAAGGAAGGATGAAGCTTCATGAAAAGAAGCTTGAGGCAGTTTGCAGGATCAGAAGTGAAAAAGGCTTGAAACCTGTAAGGCTGGAAAACCAGGTAGTTTATAAGCGAGTATAAATGGAGTGATGAATGAGCAGAGAAAGAGAGAGAGTACCAAATCGACGTTCTCATTTTTTATCTTGTCGAGAGTGATGGCCTTGTCGCCGGGCATGGTGGAATGAGGGAGGATGAAGGAGAGAAAAGATGCAGAAATGGAATTTGGGGAGGGAGGTGTTTGTGAGTGTGTGTATCTATAATCTATATATATATGATGATATTGGAGGTAGTCAGGGGAACGTTGCGTTCAAGCCTTGTATGCTGCTGAACCTCGCAACCTCCCATTTCTGTTAAGCTGCTCCTCCTGTCTTGGCGGGTCCCACCTCCCTCCACTTTTTCTCCACCAAAATAAATATTTCGCAAAAAAAAAAAAAAATCAATTACTCTACTACAGTATCCATTTACGAGACCCTCACTCTGAGAGACCCTTTGACCCCCAATAATCAAATTACGTGGATAAAAAAAAATTAAATTACAAATAATAAATATATAATTTTTTTAATTTTTAAACCTTTTTTGTTGTTAAACATGATCATCTTCTGTCTAACATAGGTGACTCTGTTCAATGTCCAATCAAACATTACATATAAATAGCTCTTTTCAGTATGAATTCAAATTTTTATTCACTATATTATAAGTTTAGATAAGTAGATTTTGTTAAACGAGTTTATATAGCTATTTATAGTTTTTTTGTTCAATTAAAGAATTCAAATATCTCATTTAAGTACATTTTGCAGACAGGATTAAGTAACGTCCTCGTATGTACATATCTATATGTATATGCCTAGCTACATGAGATGGTATTGATTTAATTGATCGCATTTAATTTATTATTTGATTATCCTTATTATTATTATTAATGATAGCCACATGCAACAAAAAATTGCCTCTACCCTCTCATCCCCAATGCACACGTCATTCTCACCTCTTTCACATGACCATTTTTCGAATTCTACAGATGATGTTGTTCTTTAAGGAATGATATTAATATAGAGTTCATTAATTACATGTTTTTAGATGATGCTGTTTGCCCTTTAATTCACTGTTTGGGAGTGTACGTATATCCAGCCAGAAATAATTAAGAAAAGCACGGCTTGAAAGAAATAGGATGCCATTATATAAAATACTTAACAGTTGCAGTAATGCAGATTAATTCAGAAACCTATCTGCATTATATTATTACATATCACGCTGCCAAACAAATTACCTCTGCACTTGCATGTATACATCTGTGGCCAAAACCAATCATGTGTTCGTTTGGCTCAGCATTTGTAGGGTCTAAACGTACGTTCAATATTGTTTTTCTGTAAAACGAGATAATTTCATTCACATATTTATTTTGATTTACTTAAAAGTACTTCTCTACCATGTTCATAGACGGGTTTCGTATAATGTTGATGCCTGTCTCTCAATCACATTCATAGTACTGCATCATTCTTAATCTGTTCATCACACAATTGTCCGACATGCATGTTGGCAGGACAGATGCTTACTTGTCCTTAATTAATTAGCTGCCATCATTTTGAATTCGTCAGTCTCCAATTATAATATATATATATATATATATTCGCCAGACAAATTAAACCCCCCAAACACGCCTTCTTCAAAACCATGAGTTGGTTTTTTCTTTGCCAACAAAACAATGAGTTATTAAAACATCATGCTGTCATCTGCACAAGAAAAAATTTGAAATATTGATGACTGTTTTAGAATTTAATAACACTTTTTAAATTTATCCCCTCTTAGTATTTACACTTTCATGAAAAGGTAAGGAAATAACAATTTTTATATAATGATAAATGGCAAGTAAAATTATACATCCATGCAGTGAAAATTTCTGGGGGAGGAGGGTGGTGTTGAAAAGAAGAGGAGCGTGTGAAGGACGCGCAAGAAATATGGTATGTAAAACACCCAAATGTAAATCAAATTGCAAATCAATTCATCTGTGGGGTTGGTTTGGAATTCATTTTCAAAATAACTTTTACGGATTTTGAGATAAAATTTAGGTTTTAAAAACTAGATTTTGGAGAATAATTTTTACGGATTTCAAGGTAAAACCTAGATTTTAAAAGTTTGTGTTCGTGAAGTTATTGATTTTTACGGAGTTCGAGGAAAAAATTATGTATGAAAAAGGAAAGAGAAAGAAATAAAAAGTAGGAAAGAGAAAATTTATTAGGAGATTGGGTGTGATTAGATAAGAAAATAACTTTTTCAAAACCTAGATTTCAAACTGAGATTTTACATTTAAAATAACTTTTCTAAAAAATGTGAGTACTTGAATAAAACATAAATTCCTATTCCCAATGCTCATCCCACTTTAAATCGTTCCTTTTCCCAATGCCCAAAGCCTCAAACACAGTCCATCCTCCACAGGTTGTCTATCTGCTTTTTTTTAAAAAAAATCTGTAAACCTCTTTGTCGTATGCATTTTAAATGATTTGTAAGAAATTGAATGTTTCAAATGGAAAAAAAATCTATTCTATTTACAGGGCTAGACAGGTACATGAACTGTTAAAATTACCTGCATGTGTACTGCTGGAGCACAGAATGCAAGTACGGAACGTAGTACTGTGTACAAGACGGTTATTCAACTGACGAGATACAGAATCCAACTATCCAAACGTCTTTTACTACAGTTTAGTAATTTTATTTTATATTGATTCTCACCTGCTTTGAATTAAATAAGCAGGTATGTACAAAAATACAGATGGATGGTTTTCCATTATTTACGCAAGTTTGTTTGGATATGATTTTAAAAATATCTTTTAAAGATTCTGAGGTAAAATTTAAATTTTGGAGAATAGATTTTAGAAAATAGCTTTTACAGATTCTGAGGTAAAACCTAGGTTTTGAAAATTGATTTATGTTTGGGAAGTTATTAGCTTTTACGGATTCCAAAGCAAAAAGTGGGTGGGAAAGAGGAAAAGAGGAAAGAGAAATAAGGAAAAAGTAGGAAAGAGAAAATCTAGGTTTCAACCTGAGGTTTTGTAACCAAAATAGCTTTTGGAAAAAAAAATTTTGTTTGGACAAAACCTCAGTTTTAAGGTAAAACCTAGATTTTGAAACCAAACCTAACTTTTAGAATTGATTTGGAAAGAAGTCATGAGATTATGATGAGTTGAGTTTGAAAGATGAGGGAACGATTTGCACTGGACCCAATCAATCAAGCCATGGTCATGCATGGATACGTTTTTACCGAATAAGCAGCTGAATATTAATATACAAGCATCCACCAACAACCACTAGTTGAAATTATTTAAATGTGTTAATTCTTGTTTTGGCCCGAAAATGTGGCAAGTGAAGTAGGAATGGCTGGCGTTGGATATGTGCCAAAAGTGCAGAGGAAGCGAAGAGACATCCTCTTTCTGGTATGACAACTAGGTAGTGGTTAACATTACGTTAGTCGATCTATTTCCTGATTATAAAAATCTAGTTGATAGAGATATTAAGTTTCAACTCTAAACTGTTGGAAGGATTATATGAGTGCACACCCATATGTGAAGAGAGAGAAGATGATAAACACTTTTAGAAACTTGTTTCTGATGATTTTTTTTTGTTAGATCTACCTATCTTTTTTTTGTTTGCTTGTAACCACCAACGAGGAGATCCTTTTTAGACGAGTTTATGGCGATGACCAATATAATACGGGACAAGATTAAAGCTTTGATGTGGATTTTTGTCCATGGGAAGACACATAGAGAGCAACTACGTACGATTCACACGAGGCCTTGCAGAGTCTGCTGCTTGTCCTTTTGGGTGTGGCCAAGAAGAAACTCCCATACACTTACTTCAAGATTGTGTTAATGCTCGGGAGTGGTGGTGTTCTTTGATCAACCCTTCCCTATAGGAGGTATTCTTCTTCTTACAATGAGTGGATTGACTAAAGTGGAACATACGAAGGAAGTTGGGAGGACTTTCACGCAAAAATTTCAATGGTGTATTTTATATGGTTACATCTATTAAGATATTTGAGTGGATAAATACAAAAGAGTGTTTGGCGAGGAAGCTCAAACCGACCACACTAATGTTCAATCTACTTTCTTTCGAACCTGTTGGAACCAATCTATCTTGTCCCGGTATAACTTTTATTCAGGGCAGTACATTGATCAACAAGAAGATATTAGCGGAAGACTTAAGTTGGGGGGTGAATAGAATTAAACAAACCGATATGTTTATCATTTTCTTTAAGATCAATTTACTTAATTTGTAAATTGATGTATAATCTAATTATGTATGTAAGTATTTTAAAATATATATAAACTAAGACTAAAACGATATATTTATCTTTGTTAGCACATCCAAAAAAATCAAAAGAAACTTATATTAAAGATCAGGAGAGTGAGTTGGTAATACAAAGAACAAAACTACGAAGTTTATATGTTGCATATTCAAGGGGCATCATGATCCGGAATAGTGAACATCAACCCCTGAATTTCCTCCGTTTGGTGCCCACCGTTAACAATCAGGGACCAGGCCATAATCTGGGCTAATAATAAAGAACCTCCGAGGACAAACAACCTTAAACCTGCGGTTAAAATGTGCTGACATGAGAATTGGGAAATGCAACATCGTTGGTTCTATGTAGGCGGCATCATCATCGTCTTGACCTCTTGATAAGTTACACGCCACACGCTGTGCCTACCCTGCAAACAATCTGTCGCTCCTTCATCCCCCCCCCCCCAACAACAAGATTCTTCCATCAAAACTAAAATCAGCTGAAAAGTTATTTACTGCTAAATTGGTGTGTTTGAAGTGAAAAATGAAATAAAATATGGAATAAAGGAGAGTGGACTCTGGAAAGCGAACGTAAAAAATGGTTGCTCACCCACTTCTAACTTCCAAATCAACAAACAACCCAATCATCCATGCCTTCAACTCCTTTCATGCTGTATTTTACTATTCTGCTAATAAAACATTTAATCCTTCAAACTTACTTTCATTCTGATTCTGGTCCCTCAATGTATATAAACAGTTCAGATTTTTATTATATCATAGGATTAATGCGCTAAATAAAATGAAGCATGCGTAACAAAAACAAATTTCAGATTTGAATGATCAAAATAAAATACTGGATAAACTCGAGAGATAAAAAATTATATTAGATTTTTAGTATCTTATCTCTTGCCGATCCATTTTTATGGGACCATTATGATTATATATTTCTCTCCTTTTATTTCGATTATAAATTATAGTAAAGTCACGAATTGGCATGTAATTTTCTCAAGTAGTAAATGGGAGGCCTAAGAAATTGTGCATCGATGTGTACGGAAAAAGGTAGGAGTTGATGTGCTCTGGGTGGGCTCACATCAAATGGTGACCGAACTTATTCCACTTCCAAAACTGTGAGACATTGACTCGCATAAGAACAGTGTTAATCTCATCCACCAGCCAGAATTATGTTCGCAGAACATGTTATCAATGAAGCTTCACTTGAATATTACAAGTTACTATTAGAGCCTGTGATTTGAATTTATCATTATGCTCCCTTTTGTTCTGCCTTATCACGACCGAATCTTAATTAACATCATCTTCCACTTATCTCATATGATCCCAGAAATTTTGGTCTAAGCATCCAAAGGCAGGACAGAGAGAGGCAAGATCATCATGATTTCTCTCCCTTTCGGTCACAAGGAATGGTGATTGTGAAGCTAATAATGATACTTGTTTCTGAGCATTATTTATCTGATCAACTAGACAACAACTTGTACTGTACGATCCAGAATATGAACAGGAAGCTTTTAGAGCAAGGTTTTTGGTAGTGGAAGGAGTGAGAAGATAAGAACCATTGTACCGAAGAGAGGAAGGGGGTAGAGAGAATAAAACAGAGCATGGTCCTCAGTTTTTTGCGGTAGCCGAAATCGGCACGAAGTTGCAAAGTGGGGTCCTCTCTTTTAGACCCACTTCATGGAATAAAGAAAGCCAAGGAGATGCCATAAGAATAAATACGGCTCTTGCTGCTAAAGCCAGTCTCTTTTTGTTTTGGGTAGGTAAGCAAGTATTGGTGTCAAAACAAAAGATGAATGAATGAAGTATAGTTGTACAGTTTGAGAGCGCACTCTAATTGCTTGGTTTAGTTAGTGAGCTAATGATGAGCACCAAGTTTTTCTGTTGGGTAGGCACCAGTTTTCTTTTATAGAAGGCAATACTGTTTAAAGTACTGTCAATTTCTTTTTACGGGATTTGAATATCGATTTATTTAGATTCAACATAAGTTTTACATGCATTCTCTCACTGTAAGCAATATTTTAAATCTTAGTTCATGAGGTTGCAATAAACTAGCCATTTATCTAGAACCAACCCAACGGTTGATGAGCACAAGTTGAGGTAAAAGAATCTGAATAGAGGCTCAAGGCATGGATGATGGAGGGTGTTAGCAGAATGGGATGCAGTGGGTCAGAGAGAACATGTGTTAGAATTCTGAATGAGATTGTTTCGAAAACGATCTCTGAGACACACACATCCCTCTCTCTGTGCTAGTGTTAGGCACTTGAAAGTTGAAATCAGCAGTTGAAGGCATCACCATACAACACCATCCACTTGTTGTGGCCTCATTATCACCATTTTTTTTTGTGATAACTCCGAACTTACTTTTGATGCCTTATCTCTCAACTTACCTTCTCCTAATGTTCTGATCTTTCTCTTTTTGCCCCCAACATTTTTTGCAGGATTTGAGTGGTTAATTCGAATTACTCACCCCACTTAGTTTTTTGAGTATGGAAAATAAAATTATCAATATATAAGCATATGTCACACGTATGTACCGTAGAAGAAGATTCAGCACAGCCATGGCGTGATCATGAACACCTCTTTTTATTTCTGTAATGGGCAGAGCATCTCGACGATCACAAGAATGAGGGATGGAGACCGATGAGAGCTCTGGAAAACTGGAATGATGAACAAGTACATGAACGTGAGGAGTTCACACAAAAGGACAAATGAAAATGTCAGAGAAAAGTGAAGGACGTGCGAGTAGAGAGAGTACAGGTGTGGGGATTATGAAAGTTACAAGCAGGAGAGGTTCTGGAAAATTAAATGAGAACAGAACAGAGCTGAATTGACCCAAAACATGTTTACAAGTGTAAAAGATAGAGAAATACTGGGAAAAGAGAAAGATCTCAAAGGAACAATTTGTGGTGAGAGATGGTTATAATACTGGTAGTGGAGGTTTTCATGTTGCCACTTTACCATTACGATCTATGTTATCCTTCCAAACCAACAAGCCCTCTAATACTAAACATTTCTTTTCACCCAATTTCATTGTATTAAAAATAACTCATTTAAAGAATCCTCGAATACTAAATTTGAGCATATCGTCTGTTAGGATCTGAACCATCTAACTTCATTTTTGTAAGCTTGTTTCTACACCATTTGGAATTTTGATGTTGAAGGGCGCATGACTCGCCAGGTTAAAAGTCTTGAAAAAAATCATGATTAAAGACATTTTTTATTCACTACATGGAGATTACATGCACTTCAAAAGAGACTTTATATTCATATCCTGGATGGAGCATTTCAATGACCACTTTACTGGCATAAAAAAAAGGTCATCCGGTTTTTCACATTTTAACTTTCATAGTTACCGTTGGTTGGATTAAGTGGTAAGCGGCTTGTTCTAACTTAAACAAGGTCTCAAGTTCGAGTCCTTGTGTATGCAGAAATCACCGTTGGAAGACTCACCCATCATTTTCAGGTGCGCGACGTGGGTCGGGTCCGGATTAGTCGGGGCGAAGCTCCGGAAGCCGGATAGGAAACAAAAAAAACTTTCATATTCGTCAGCTAAAAAAATCTACATCAAACCAAATCTTGAACCGAATACAATGAATATATGATTTTTTTTTCCGGTTGAAAAATAAGATGCTAGTCTTCTCTCTCTTGGGTGTACCTTTATTCTTTCTTGTTATATCCGATTCACAAGACAGCTTTATGGACACCATTATTTGAAAGATTCTTGCTTTCCGTTCGATATTAGACCGAAGATTCTTGAAATGACATGATTTATCAAAAAGAGAAGAACAATTCAGGGGCTTAGGAAGAGCTGTGCTTATTTTTATTAATGGTGAAAATTATTTTTTTAACGTGATTTCTGATCTACGAGATAAACACGTGAGAGAAATTTTATCTCCATACATAAAAATGTTATTCTCTAACGTGATCTCAAACAGGATATAATGGTGATGAAAGGAAAAACAAAACAGAGATAAAATCAAACGGGTAATCGTTTGCTGAGCAAAACCCACTTAAAAGATGTAATCTACATGTCCCTCAGCTTCATTTAACAATCATTCGTAAGTCAATATTTTTATTTACAAATAACTCATTCATAGTGGCTGGGTTTTTTCAGTTGGAGCCACTGCCATATGACCAAGTTGTCAATCGTTTATGGTACTCAACGGCTTTTTCAATCACAAAGGATCGGATGAAATTTTCGTTGTATCTTCCTCAATCATTTTCATTTATTGTGTTGCAAAGTAATGACAAGAACATTTTTTATTCTGAAAATCACATTTTAGTTTTTTTTTGGCAAGAAAATCACATTTTAGTTAAATCTCAATAAATTGTTGAAATGGAAATGTACTTATATAAGAAAAGATAAAATTCATAATGGAAAAATGATAGAAAATATACTAATGTTGTTTGGACACGTACAAGAAACCTTAGATGCACTAGTTGAAAAAGTTGATTAAGCAGTATGAAACTTTTAAAATGGGGCAAAATAACCAAATAGAACACTTAAGTTATCAAGCCTCTTAGCTATCTGAAAATAACGATATCACAGTTAAATAATCTACGTAACCATCCTCCCTTGATTGGAACAAGACTACTTGTATCTACCAAGAGGGAAGACAATCAACCGCTAGGAGGGACATGAAAGTATTCCTTCCAAAACAACTAGAACTAGAACTAGTTCAAGATGATTGAACGGAAGATTTTTTTTGTTAACTGATGCCATTACATGCCTTTTTCTTTGGGAAAAAAAAAACTATTATCGGATTGCAATGCAACCGAAAGTTGATATTGAGATGGCAGAATGATGAGCTTCAGTGCTAAATGCAGCACCATTCTCAAAAGTACCGAGTATCTATTGTTGATTGTCTAGTTGATTGTAGAGTACCATATTCCGTAATATACCCCTAACGAAGAAAAGCAATTAAATGGGCGGTCATGAGAAACCAGAGGTGGAAATTAAAAAAAGAAAGAGCAGGCAAGAATTACACTAGACGATGCTAGAATCAGCAGAGGATGTATAGAAATCACCAAAAAGGAATTTTTAAAAAATGCAACTCTCATGATGCCAGAATCAGCTTTCAATCATCGGTTCAGGGCCAGATGCTTCAGCAGTGGATTTGTTTGCTTGACGAACAGAGTTGAAGAGGATGTCCTTGATGACCTATTTATACATTAGAAGTGATGTGAGAACTAAAGATTGAACATAAATATTTCAGGGGACTAGCACAAACTGTTTCGAATTTTAAAGTCATTGCAACTCACCTGTGACATCAAACCATGTACTTGCTCCACAGTAATTTTTGCACTGTCACGAGTAATCTTAGCAAGTGGAGACTCTTCCTGCAATTCATATGGACATCGGCATATGATATGAAAACAGGTAAAAGGGAAGCACAAGGAAAGGGATCAGGGGGAGAAAGCGGAGGATGTAAACATCGGCATTGAGATCAGGTGTGGCGGCCATCATCTTGAAAGGACAACATCTATTCTAAAACTCTATGGCACGCTGGTGAAGCCGTGCCTATAAGTAAAAAGACAATTTCCTGTGAATAGTGGTTGCATAGTAGTATGTATAGCCAAACAATATGGTGTAAAAAACTAATCGAGCCTTCCATATTCAAATTTAGGGTCATCTTGAGTGTACTTGTGAGAGCACAGAGAACATGGGGTTGCTAAAGTTTCAATTTTAAATCGCACAGCCCTCAATTATTGACCTTATGATTTCCATCCTATTGTCCCTTTACACGTCCAGTTCACATGTCTTGTTTTAATATTTCAAATTTTTACAGCAAACATTCAGTTGCAAACCAATTGGAGCACCCATGTGACAAATGAAGAGTCTGATGTGATACCTCAGCCCATGGTCTTCATAGAAAACGGCACTGAAGGATCTAAATTTTGAAGGGTATTTCTTTTATGGTTTCAGAAGTTTAAGTGATCGGCGAGTGTATAGGTTTGCTGTAAATACAGAACAGTCTTAAGGGTAAGTAAATTAAGGGGATCTTGAAAGCCAAGGTAGGTAATCTTGAGAGTAATAGGTAGAAACTCACTTCCAGAGAAAACCGGTTAGAAATAAGGCAAATTCATAAATTTGATAGAGGCATGATTCAGCCGAATGGAAATAAGCTCCAGGCAAATGAGGATACTCTCTAAGAAAGAAAATAGAAGAAAGTTGAAATAATCGTCACTTCCAAATCATCGGACCACACAACTTCAAGGTGATAAAACAAATGATTCCCCAGGAAAACTCACAGAGAAACCACTTTTAAGAGGGAATACAGAAACTAAAATCAGATACCTCAGTCTAGCTGTAGCTTATTCATGTCACATTCATAAAAATTCTTTCTGATTTATAAAGAACTGCAATATTGACTTACAAGTGGGGATGGAATAAAAGTGTTTCAAAGAAGTCCTCTTGCGAACAAAAATGAATGTGGAAGTAACTGGAGCATGCATGGATCTTAAAAAAAGTTCGATCATTTCCATTAATATCATCTCCTCAAAACAGGAAAGGCAAGAAAAGTCCTGCTATTCGATTTACCCCAAAAAAAAATTTGCATGGCCTTTTGTTATAGGTCGAGTACAGGTTGGTAAGCAGACAGAAAGAAAACAGTCAAAAACATATGACATAACTTGTAAAGCTTAAAAAATATGATGCGTGTGTATCCCTTTAGAATGAGCGATTAACAGCTCCCTTCTCTTGAAATCAGGGTTTGATTGAGTTTATACCTAACAAATTGGTGTCTAGTTTCCAAGACTCAAAAACCCTCCATTCAGTGCATTGTATGCACATTGCAAAAATAATAAACATGGGAAATCCTGCAAGTAACATATAACCAGCTCCAACACAATCCAAAAATCAATCTCTTCCTTATATGCCAAGATGTAATGCGAGATTTGAGGAACTTTTTATTATGGAATATGATTTCTAATCCCAAATCCCATGGTGTGGTTTCAATGATGGAAAGATCATGAGAGGAGTGGCTTAAATCCAAAGTCAAAACAACTATCATAAGGATTATCATTCATCCTATTGCTAACTTGGTTTTGAAGATTTTCTAGATTGGCCAAAACCAATTGCATGGCTAGAAACAATATCTTGATCGCAGGTTCTCATAGTTGACCTTAGAATAACATTTCAATGGGAAAATGGATATCAAAGTTTTCTCACAATATACAGTAGAGGGTAAATAAACACTGAGGAATAACTGAGTATCAACAAGTTATAGGGACAATTCTTCATATCAGCTTGAACTAATGTCTGAATTCAAACTAACAAGTACTACCACGCACAAGAAATTACAATCACTTACTCCTTTCTTTTTTGGAGGAGGACCTATTATTGAACCAAAGCGTGGGTGTGCCAATTGATTTTCTGCTTGTTCTAGCTTTTCAGCTGCAACAACGAAATTTAGCAACCAAGATATTTCTACTTAAACAATCATATACATATCACATTTCTTAACAAAAATATAGAAATAAGATAATTTCAACATTGGGATGGCAGAACTGGAATCAAAGAAATTTAGTCAATTGTATGCAACATAACGATACCTAGATCTGATATTTGTCCAGCGACATAGTCTCCATTACCCAATAATGGAGAAGATGAAAGTGTATTCACCCAATATTTGTTCCATAGAAGATCCAAGAGATGTGAATCAAGAGAAGACTTGAAGTAAGTGATATCCAACGCATAGTACTGCCGAAGCACACAAAGGAAGTTCAGAAAAATAATAGAACACGTGTTCTTTAAAGAGGTGGACAAGAAAGAAGAATAACCTGTTTACAATGAACACCAAAGTCTTCAATTTTATTTAAAGGGATCGTTTGGTACTCAGAGACAGGCTCATCTGGAGGCTTATATCCATCTGGGTATGTCCTGAATGCTCCAATATCAACTTTTCCAGCAGAAACCGTCCTTGTTGGATCAATGACAACAGCCAGAAAGGGCTCTTGAAATTGCTGATTTAGCATTTGCGTGGACACGTCAATGCCAGAAAGCCAGCATCCATAACCAGGGTGGGAATGATACCATCCAACAACATTTTCCAGACGCCCAGCCTACACGAGGATATACTCCGTGAGCCAACTACAAAAACGTTAAAGTATTGACATAGATCCCTCAAGTCGCACAGTGGCAATGGAATTTCATTTCTCCTGACCTAGGGCTTTTGATCATAGAATTCAGATCATAAAAGTGAAAAAGTTTGTGAATAACTTGGGAAAACAAAATATACATAAGGATTCCCAAATTTGCGACCTGTACCATGGACAAGGGGTTTTTCCATTTTCCAAGGAATCCTTAGAATTTCATTCCAAGTAAATCAGGAAGACAACAAATTGAGAGAAAATTAGAAGGGCAAGAAACATGGGCACGCAAGCACAAACCTGCTTGTTAGTCTGAGAATAATCAACCATATATTCGTAGGCATCGGCCTGGGCATTGACGCGAGTTTCGGTGCCTTCGACGGGCAGAGCGAAGGCGTCCATGACGATGATAGCATCACCATCGGTCTTGCCCTGCATGAGGCCCATGACTTCGATAGTGCCACCAGAGCGAGCATGGACAACCATCTTAAGAAGGGCAAGAGCAGAGATCTTAACGCGCTTGAAGTAGTGGGGGTCGTTAACCCAAGGCTTGCTTCTCTGGAATTCGGTCTGGGCA